>JAJIYU010015942.1:0-12406 GCA_030144865.1 Tinospora cordifolia | reverse complement strand
TCATACTAAAAATACTATTTTCTTATTCAAATAGAGAAACATATATTTACCCAACAATTCTATATGTCTATTATTAATCAATGTATATTCCTTTATACTTCTATGCTAACTTATTAATTGCATACTCATGACAAATATATATATATGTATGTATGTATTTATAAATATATACATATATGTGTTTTAAACTCAAATTTCGGTTATTATGTCACTAAAATTTCAGGTATTACAACTTAGAAGCATGCTAGGGCATGTCTAATTGATCTTGATTGGAATGGCTTGATGTGTGTCCATGACGTTTGGTTTATTTGTGTTATAACATGCATAGATAGATATTTCATGCCTTGATCTCCATGAATGGTTGAACATACCCGATTTGTTTACTTTAAAATGTTACACATGATGACCATGTGTGAATTGAAATGGAATGTGTAGATAAAGAAGATTAAATTAAGATTAATAATTTCACATATCGGGGCGATGATTGGCCTTTGGGCGTCATCATGGGTATCCTTACTTGAGTTGACTGCGACAATTGATTGTGTTTTCAAACAGAGAGTCACTATGGACTTCCATCCTTAGATCGTGGTCTTGAAAGGTAACCGGCCCTCGACCGTTACCTCTGAATTTGCTCCCAGACCACACGGGGACATCGAGAGCAAGGCTCTTTCGGTCTTGTGTACGACAAAATAACTAATATAGTGTTTAAAACGTCCTAATGTAATGAAAGTATTTGCATGTCTTGTATTATGGTTTGTATAATGCTAGTGATGTGTATGGATGATCCACTGGGTTCTTGAGCTCACCCCATTATTTTATTACAGGTGATCATTGACACCGTAGGAGCAGGCCAACCACATAGGGCCGTCATTTTGGTTGAGATATCATTGGGAGTTTGTCACAGTTTTTAGCTTTCTTTTTGGTTTACTGTTTTATTATTTTGTTGCAAATAATTTGAACTAGGCATATGCCCTCCATCTTTTAAATTGTTTCACATGTAAATTAAATGTTTTGGGACTTAGGCCTGACAGGCCATAATTATGTCTTTATAGCATGTTTCAAAAATGATTATGAAATTATTAATCTGCTGTGAAGTGTTTTGTTTTGTGGAATATGCTCCCATTTTAATTTTGTAAGTAGTTAGAACTGTTGCATACATTCTTTTGATGAATCTCATTTCACTGAAAAAACTGGTATTTTAAAGATCATTGTGTATTTTAAACTGAATTCATGACTTATTTGAAAGAAAGTTTTGAAGCATGAAATAGACAGAATGAGAACGAACCTAACGTGGCCTCCTGCTCTCAGCGAATGAATAGATCTCAACAAACGAATAGATCTCAGTGTCTCCCACAAGACGGGGGCACGCCATCTCCATGCGCAACCCCAATGACTCGTCTCATGCACAGAGAGCAAGACCGAGAGCTGAGGTATCACAAGAATGAACTCATGTGATCCCATTGGGCAAAATCAATAAGTGGGCAACCTATCAGTTGTAGTGATAATACTTCACAGGTGAAGACAGCAGTCAAGGGACTGGAAAAATCTCTATTAGAAGCAAGGTGCTAACATGGAGGTCACACAATGGTGATGTCAGATAGATCGGTTGAGTTATGAATCAAGTGGGGTTAGCACTTGAGTTGTCATGTTGTTCCAGGATAGAAACTATTTGAGGGACTAGTGCATGTGAAGCACACAGTGAAGAACAACCACAGTGATAGCGAGCATAGAGGTGTAAGATGAGATATGTGATCCATTACTTCATTGTTTGTTCAACAAATTGGTGCTAAAAAGGCATGGGGTGAAGAACAATAATGTTTCAAACACATGGAGGTGTAAACATGAGTATGCTGACTATTCGAGGTATTAATGCTAGAAAGGCATGGGGTGAAGAACAATAGTGTGCTTAGATATGTCTAAGGAATTGATGCTAGAGAGGCATGGGGTGAAGGACCAATATACAACTAGTTGTACATAGAGGTGCAAGTTGTATGACTGCCTATAATACCAAATGTTCGAGGCACTGGTGCTATAGAGGCACGAGATGAAGAATGGATTACCGCAATAATGAATCCATTACTGTGGTAATTAGTGGGTTAATTATGTGTAATATTTTGTGTTTTGTCCAGTTTGCCTAGCCCTTACTACACTTGATCGTATATGTTTTACATCATAGATTCCATGATTTTTTTCAAGGTTTATTTTATTTAACCATTTGACAAAATTTTGGGGTGTTACATCCCATGACTTTGGATAGGTTATGGGACACCGCCAAGAGGCGAACATTGTAGGGCTCAACAGGACTCGAGGCTATGTATATGACATTAGTATGCCACCTAATGTCTATGTTGGTAGTATTAAGCCATCTCAGGCCATTGAACTGGAGTATGCTCGAGGTAGGATGCACTCAAAAGAGTCATCCAACAAGGGATGTGCTTGGGGGAACCATCCACAATGATTACAGTAGTTCACATTCCAGGGCAACGTTGTGTATTGGTATACCTAAGTTATCTGATAGTATTATACGAGTTGGTTATCTGGGTTCGAATACCATGATAAGTTTAGGACTTCTGCTGAGCTATATGAACTGAGTTTGTATAAATGGATGACCCAAAATAAGCGTATTTGAGGCGCCACACAGGCAAATCTAAAAAATAAGTGATATGCATGTGACACTATGACAATTTGACATGTTTGGTATCCAACATCATAGTTGTCAAAAAAAGCATGTAAAGTCATTTTACTCATGTAGCAACAAAATATATTAAATAGGAAAAGTGGGCTTCCTAAGTAAATAATCTTGCTAGTAATATTTTTTAAGATTGTGACACTTTCCTTTTAGTTAATTATTCAAGCTTGTAGATGTTTATTTAGAGCATAATTGCGATTTTGCAAGGCTGATTCAAGTTTGGAGCAAGGGCTCCCAATCAAAACTCTCTGGTATTAAGTATTGAACATTTCTCATGTCAAACCTCTTAGTTTGGAATTTATGTACCTAACTTTAGAGTCGATGTGTTTGAAAAATCTCTAACTAGCATGCTAATTAAAGTAATATGTTTAATTTTGCTTCTCTTTAAACAAGTCAAACTAGGTACACGACACTATGAAGTTTATCATTACATCAATGCTTGTTATTTTCATGGTAGGTACGTTTATCTTAATTAAGATGACAATTGTCCTCATGAATGCTAGGAAGAAATGCTTTCTCCCTAATGTGGTTTGAGCAGTGGTACAATTTGACTACAAGACCTTTGGCAAGTCATTAGCAATGCTCTTTTTTCTTTCCTTTAGACTTTTTCTTTCAAAATATGCTTGATGTCACACCATGCCAACACTCGACCATAGTGCAAAAACCTAAGTTGGGTAGTAAGTAGTTAAATGAGATACCCATCATAACAATACTATTGAGAAAAAGTATGTTTTTATTATAATGCACATTTTAAGTTACAAGAGAGATTGACTTGTACAATCTTCATAAAGCCAAAAATTAGTATAGTGCACACTCTACATCTAAGAGCCAAAACTTGTGACAAGTTGCTTCCATCATTATCTTTTACGTTCATTTTGTATGTCTAAAATCGATTCTTGAGAAAACTCTCATTTCTACTTGCGAAAAGTAGCATTTTTTAAAACATTTTTTTATGTTAAACCCTCATAGGGTATTGAGCATCTCGAAATGGAGAAATGTCACTTTCATTCATTCGTTTCTAAGGTCATGGTCATAACAATATCAAAAAGAAAAACATGGATAACGCTTGAAGGAAAATTAATTCACCATCTATCATATTCCAAAAATATGCCTCCACGAGGCCATGATAAATTTGCCTGAATAATATTGTGGGTCCATATCACATCCAAATATTACCCCTTACTGTTAGGGCACACAGTTATTCATACTCAATAAGTACATTTCCCAAGATCCACAAAACGTACAAAGGAGACCACGAAAAATAAACGAGAGAAGATAAAAAGAAGGTTTGAGCAAATACATTCCTTAACCTAATTAATGTGCACCTGCATCTAAAAAGGGATGAGCTTTACGAGCTCAGTAGGTTATATAATTATAACATTTAATAAGTCAAACCTACATCTATAGTATTCAAACATAAACTACAATGCATTAAACATTTCAAACAATTATTTGTTTTATGTTCAATTATTGGGTAAGGATTCAAGCCCCAGACTATTACCAACTAAGCAACCTCGTCATGAATGTGCCCATGACCCAAAATACCACAAAATCGAGTAGTGGGTTTTTCAATTAGTAACTAGCCTAGTTAGCATCACAAAAAAAATCTAGTGGACCATCACCGCCTAGCGACCCCAGAATGTGGATTGTTACCTCAATCATATGATTACAAGTATAGTTAGTCATCTCATACACTTAGTCATAATCCAAAACAAATTGATAACATATTTCCATGTTTAAATCATAAAGCATATTCTACATTATATTCACATTTAATATGCATAGTTTGTTTCATTTTACGTTCTTCATTCTCAAATTCATAGTATCTCATGACATCAACATTATTTAACAGCAAGAAATAAAAATATTTATGAATTAATTCAAGATTCAGTATTCAACTAAAATCAAGAGGATGGCTAATATCTCTAAGGCCATAAACGCCATGAAACACATCCCTCATGTGTGTACAACATACTCATGGTCTCATTATATATATATATATATATACATATATCAAAATGCACTAAAAAACTCACATTATCATAACAAGTATCGTGAACCAATTGAGTACATGATACTATCACCTTGGTCAAATATCATAACTACTACACATGCATGTCTAAGTGAAAAGAGTTTAGAGGTATACAAATCCCCACCTCAGGAAATCAGTTACTTGGTGAACTTTTCATGAGATTACTCCAACAAATGGTGTATTGTCAATTATACTTCACATGTACAATCATTAACTTTTAGTATACATTCATTTATATAAGTCATCCTCTTAATTTCAAACTTTAAGTATGATTTTGAGTTATTTTGGTCTTTTAGAATCCCTCTCTAGGATCCCTAAATAGTGGCTAAAGAACATGCAAAAGATTGAAAGTTTTTGAAACTCACTATTTTTGAAACCTCTCTAGTTACTACAATAATATTTAGCATTACTATAGTTATTTGAACAGTTTGTCATGACTGTGTTTTGATTATTGTCGTTGTGTCCTTTGGACACATTTTCAAAGTGCCTTTTAATAGCCTTTCCTTTTGCTTTTTTGTGTTCTATGGCTTATTGTTCATTTTTCAATGTTCTACATGATTGTGAGCATTTGGTCACTATCTCCTAAGGAGTTGAGGTCAAAAGTCCAATTTCCTATCTTTCTTGTGTCATTTTGAAGAAGACATGAGGTACATTCTAAAGGTATAAGGGTCAAGGTCTAACACATATATTATTAGTATAAAAAATGAGCCAAAATGGGTTGGTCGCTAAGTCTTTGAACTTAGATTTGAGTGTGATCACTCAACTTTGCGAATTCAGTGTTAATGCTATAGGTTTTGAATTCAAGTCGTTCTTGAAGCATTGTGATTGTGTTGAAGGCCACAATCTAATGAGATTTTAATTTCAATATAGCATGGGGTTGAGTGAACAATAAGGTTTCTATTCATGGCTTGGTTTCATTTCAACATATGTGCAAATATAGATGAAGAAGGGTTGAGAAATACTTAAAAGCATTTGTTAGCTAATTTTCAAGCTTGTCCAAGCTTAACAATACCTCTTTGTCATACCTTAACCTCAACCCAAGGTTTTTGCACCTCAAGAGAATAGAAAGTTCTATTCTCTTAGTATCCTTTTCAAGGGTGAGTGTCATAGGTCTTTATGTAGGTTCTTAGGCTGAAAATGGAGTTGTTGGATGTTCTAGCCAAGATAAACATGTTTCTCAATCTTTCAAAAGCTAGCCACCTACTTCATAAAAATGGAAATTGTACAAGTCTTCCCACCTCTTTTTCTTTCATGAATATCGTGTGACCTTTGTCACTTACTTCATGGCCAATGAGGTTCAAATGTGAACATTCACAGGCCCTCTACATGGCATTTTAGGAATCCTTGTATTGGTAAAAACACATCAAAAGCCCCTCTCAAATTGGTTCAAATCTAGGTGTACAAAATTTTTGTAGTTTATGTGTTGATTACTACAGTAATGAATTTCATTGCCGTAGTAGTCAGTGCATTGTGCTAATTTCATTGTCTTTCTTTGATATGATGATAGTTTGAGCCATTACTGTTGTAATTCCTATTTTCCTCAACATTTAGAGTATTTTGACCATGGTCAACTATTCTTCACTATGGTTGACTTTCATTAAAATTTTAAATTATTTAAGGTTATAATTTTAGGTATTACAAAGCCCATGCGAAAAGTATGGGAAAGGAGATAATAAAATAAATAACTAAGGTCTGGTTGTCATAAACTATTAAGAAGATGTATATTGCAAGAAAATGAACTCACTTAAGTTGAGTAGGGTAATCACTTATGCAAAGTCAAATTTGTCCCATTGGTGCTTTAGGAGTAATCAATAGGAGTGAGCTTCAAGCTTATTGAGATCAAATAGTGCTTATATACTTAGAATAACAATAATATGCATAGTAACATTTAAAGAAATTAGCTTAGAGCTAGGGGTGGCTACCTACCCTCAAAGGTCATGCACACAACCAGAGAGGAGGCAGAGCCAATGAGGAAATGACTTGCATCCGTGATATATCTTGATCATCTCTTAATTGATTGAGGTAACAAATGTTCAAGTTCTCATAGCATGCCAGTTAATATTATTAAGAAAATGAATATATTTATATCCAACCTTATGAAGGTGAATATATCCAAATATAAATCGTATGAGTGAGGATAACCAAAGAGATGTTTAACTTAAAATATGTATGTTTACGAGTGCTAAGATGGGTTTAACAAAATTTATGTAGTGTACTATAAGTAATTTGTGCATTTACATAGTTTGTTAGCAATTAATACAAATTATGGAATCAAGGATAAAGAACAAAAAATGCTTATTTCGGAATATCTGTATTTAGTTATTTGTGAGAGCTGATATTTTTGTTTTTTCTGGCATAGTGTTGGGGAAGGGGAGGAAACATGAGAACAGGAAGCTCAGACCCAACAAGGACCCACAGACCCCACCTAAGCTAGACTCAAACCCAAGGAGTTTCTACCCAAAAGGGATCCTAACTTTTGTGAGAGCTAATATTGACTTAACGATACTTGCAAAGTTTTTTATAAGTAATTTGTGCATTTATATATTTGTCACTGACTAAAACAAATAAAATAAGGTGATACCTGATAACTTGATTTGCAAACCCTAAACAGATTAGAAGATAATATGAAATAATTTTTAAGTTTTCTTATCTCTAATTAAAGTAGAAATAAATTATGTACAAAAGAAGCAAAAAAAAAAATCATAAATTTTAGTGTAACTTAAACCTCTATTGATATAGGATGTCTATGATCGTCATGTTCCTTTCAATACTATTGATTACAACAATATTAAATTGATCTTTTTTTCGTTTATTATTTTGATTTTTTATAGTTAGATTCGTTTTCTTTTATTGGTATTACCAGATTTATTATATTTTGACTATAATAGTTTTTTAATTAAGCTTATTGTGTGTACCAAGGGCACTTTCAACCAAAGTTCTCTTCCTGTTAGCTAGTGTTTCCACTACTTCCAAGTACTAAAGGGTATGTTATATTACCAATATTGCATATTGATATTCCCAAGGTACCTTTGCTTCCGATCTTCTTCTTGGTGGTATCAACCTTTGGTTTAGTACCCTTAGAGCCCATTTGGTACACAGGATGAGATATGATTATTTTGGTGAGATAAGATAGGATGAGATAGGATGAGATAAAAATATTTAAAAAATAAAAAATAAAAGTCAATTTTTTTTTTGGTAGGATAACTCAATCCCACAAAAATGGTGGGATTGAGTTATCCTATGTTTGGGCTCGGATAAATTTTTATCTAATCCTATGTAGCACCAAACATAGGATAGGATAAAAAATTATCCTATCCTATTCCAATCCTCCCTACCAAACATGGCCTAAGGATTATGATGAGATAGGATAATTTTTTATCCTATCCTATGTTTAGTACTATATAGGATAGGTTAAAAACTAATTCGGACCCACATCAATTATTTCATGTTGGTTGGATAATTCAATCTCATCATTTTTTGTGAGATTGAGTTACCCACTTAAAAAAATTAAATAATTTTTTTCACTTTTAGTTTTTTTAAAAAATATATTTTTAAAAATTTTTATATTTCATTCTATCTCATCCTACCAAAATAATCTTATCTTATCCTGCACACCAAACGGGCCTAAGACACTTTTAGGGTTAGTGCCCTTTGTCTTCGTAACATTCAGCCTTCAAAGGCCTAAGGCATTGTGACATATGGTATTCAACTCAGAAATGTAGAAAAAGAGGTATGTAAAGTTATTTCATTCATGTGGGAACAAAGTAGATTAAAAAAAAAAAAGTGGGCATCTTAAGCTAGTAATCTGACTACTAGTACTTATGATGCTACATTTTAAGTTTGTCATTCTTTCCTTTTAGTTAAACAAGTCAAACTACACCGAGCGTCAAAGCTTGCTGTTCTCATGGTGGGTATGTTTAAGAATTACCCATTCGGTCCCCATAACTCTTGTGTGGTTTATTTCTTTAAAAACCATTTAAATTCGAGAACTAATGTAGAGTTGTTTTAAAACAATTAACTTTACAGTAGAAAGTATTGACAGTGAAAAAAATAATTGTAAGTGCTAATTTAAAAGCTCTTGTATGGTTGAGGATTCAAACGGGAAAACTATTACTTTTCTTTCTTATTCTTTTTCTGGTTTATTTTCGTAGTAAGACATGTTTTATTTATTTTTTTTTCAAATATTCTAAACAATTTCCCCATCACAATTAAATGACTTCGTATTCTTGGGTAATGATCACACAGCCGCGTATTGTGATCAATTCCTTTAAATCTTGTCCTATTTAAGTAGGCTTCATCAAGTTACTTGCCCTTTCTTTTGAGACACAAAATCACATTAAAAATAGTTCATTCATTAGGTTATATCCCAATCATAAGTTCAAGAAAATAAACAAAAAGATGAAAAGATAAATTCTCAAGTTGAAAGACTCTGACCCCTCGTGGGGTACTTGCATTTGCAAAAGCGGATTGAGTAAGCTCTATTAGTCCAGTGATTCTTCAAATAATCTAACTGTATATACTAACTCATCACACAGGTAATTGCTATAATGCATTAGGTGATACAAACATCAATTTATGATTAGGCAATCGAGGTAGGATAGTTGTCCCTAGGTAATTCTCGTACCCTTAACCAAGTGACCTTCATAGAAACATCACCAATATCAAAGGTTGTGCATTCATATGACCGTCGACCAATTGAACGTACAAGAAAAACATGTGAGGTACAATCATTCTCGTACGTGTAATCACACCTCGTCTCTAGCGTGAGACATTAGCGCATGAACCACTAATGATTGTGCATGGACCAACCGCGCCTTAAAGTAGGCTATTATCTTATTGATCATTATTTTATGTCTAGTCATACAACATATTATTAAAATCATGTATGGTAATCAATATGTGAACGTTAATAAGCATTTTTCACAAAGATTTTTTTGAACGTGGATCATTTAATCTCATTTCATTGCCCACACATGTATTTCATGCAAGTACGCAAGCATTCATGGTAATTTATATGTACGTATCATTTCACATGCATATAATTTCAAGCATTGATAGGAACACACAAACGATGATCCTTGCACATGTTTTGAGTCCAACATGGTCTCGTGTAAGTGATTGTAGCACGCAATACACTGATTTATCATGTTATCATTATCCTATCACACTATTCATTCATAGTAAGGCATATTTTCACATGATAATCATTGGGGTATTTTAGACTACCACCTAGGTCATTTCATGTACGATATGCAAGTAAAGACAATTAAAAAGTATGTCAATATGAAGTTAGTTCCACCTTAGCTATTGTTTCTTGAACATTGTGAGGTTCCCTTGATCACTACGCCTCGTTTGGTGTGTATTCGGTTTCATCTACATGTATGTAGGGTACTATTTTTTTAATGTATATTCATTAGACCAAGTAAGGCACTTAGACTTAAGTCTTATAATGTGTATATATAGTTTACTTTTTCTCTCTAAGATCACACTTATAGATCCCCATAGTCTGCCAATACGATTGTTTCTAGAATTGAAAAATCAAATTTGTACTGTTTCTGAAAAATCTTAACGCAACACATTGCACTCTAGTGTTCCAAGCTGCAAATTGATCTACTTGCACAAAACAGTGACACTTTTCAAGTTCAGTTTGAGCCATCGAGGTATTAGTTTCATATGTTCTTAGACTTGTTTTGTTTGTTTCTTCAAGCCCCACCATGCTACAAGGTTTAGGTCTAAGATATCCTAAATTTTAAGATCAAAATGACACATTTTTGTCTCTTAGACTACACTAGACAACAAGTGTGATATCATATTGATAACAAACTTTTTATGTTTGGTTCCCTTTCTTTGGATTATTATTTTTTACCATTCTTATGATATTTCAAAGGTGGTTTTATGTACGTTCTAAAGGTATAAGGTCAAAGGTCTAATGTGGGCAATACCAAGTTCAAAAATGAGTCGAAAGATAGTTGTTATAAAGTCTAAAAACTCAGATTTCTCGATGAGCAACATTTATCTTTGAGAGGTTAGTTCTTGGTTTATTTTTCACATATCTGGATTCTTCTTGAGGATTGTACTCATGGTGATGGACACTTTTCCACTGTTTTTTAAGGCATGTGTCATTTAGTCTAGGTTTGACACAAATTGAACCGAAAGTGGGTGAAAACACACATGGACTATCATGTAAAATTGTGTGATTTTATGTGTATATGAAAATAAGCTTGAAACATGAGTTAAGAATACTTATAAAGGGTCCTAGAAATTTGATTCCCAAGCCTTCAAGTGCTACTCACACATCCGACACACACTGTAACCACTCGCCTCCTGAGCCCCATCGTCCATATCATTTGACGGTCTAACTTTCTTTAATCAATAATCTTGGGCCGCCTAGGAGACAACCCGTGTCACGTTCTTTTTCCTTCTAATAGATTTTCTGTGCATATAAGTCTATGTATAAAAATATTTCATAGCTTCATAAATAAATTCTTTATTTATTTATTCTGAATTTCTGAGTACATGATCTATTATAGTGAAAAATAAATTCAAAATTGAAATAAATAATTTAGCTTGGGCCTACATGCCCTACAATGAAATAAATAAAAAGAATTCCTAATAAATAACCTTTTACGTAGGCTGATAAATTAATTTTCCTAAAATGTGAAAAATGAAGGGGGAGGGAGGTGAGCTAAAAAGCTCAATGAATAATTCCATCTATTTAATTCATTATTTCAACCAAATAATACAAGCGTATCGAACACTTTCAGAGATTAAATCGATTCAAACAATAAATTATTTCAGTCGTAATTTAGATCGAACGAGCGTAACCTCTGTGCTCTAGATCTAGGAAGAGAGATCAATTCTAAAACTCAAACCCATCCCTAGTGGGATCATTCTTGAAACTCGTTCCATTCTGATGTCAGTCTTGACAACCAGTTCTAATTCTACATAGAGCACAGAAAGTCCGTCCCCATATCGGTATGTGGTTGAAATCTTATTTAATCTTATTTTTGTATATAGGAACAATAATAAATAAACATAACAACAATAATTAAATACCATTCACATTCACGAAAACATTGACTTTCGATTTCTGATGTAGAAGATCTTACAAGATGCAATTACAGAGCATATTCTCTTGGTCATAAACAACATAATAATGCATGATAAATAATAACTCCAATAGTATAACATTCATATCGACTTTCGATTTCTAATTTAGAAGATCGTACAAGACGCAACTAAAGACATACTCTCTTGGTCATAAATAGTATAATAATTAAATAGCATAAATAAAAAAGACAAGAATAAATTTAAATTAATAAGACAAGCAAGCATTATTTAAATCAAAATAATAAATTAAAAGAAAGAAAAGAACTTCACCTTGGAATCGCTTCCTAAAATCTTTGTAGCACTTCATTGTTATTACCTCGCAAGCTATTTAGAATAGATCAAGAAGAAAAAGGGATTGAGGTTGCCAAGAAGGAGGCAAAGAGAGAGCAAGAATAATTTCAACTCTTGTTTTGGGATAAATGAAATGGGTAGAGTAGGAGGGTTTATATAGAGTCTCTAAGGGTTAGATTCGTAATTTTTTTTATCTTCCAAATTAGGAAAAAATTCATTTATGTTTAGTTGGGGGGGCTAGGGTTTGAAATTTTAAATTTAGGGTTTTTTTGTTTTTTTTTTTT
>JAJIYU010015941.1:0-12402 GCA_030144865.1 Tinospora cordifolia | reverse complement strand
TAATACATTATATAATATCTATGTTATATCTTCTTCCTTTTATACATTTAGGAATTTACCTATTTATATCAGTGTAATATCATTGTACAATTAATTCAATCAATAATATATTAATTATTTCATCACATTGTAATTCTCTATTAGAAAGATTCCTTGAAAAATATAGGTTTCAAGCTATTGATCCATTATTCATGTCTTCCAACTATGCAAAGCATGCTACGGCTTTGTTCTTGCTGTTGGGCAGATTGTATAACAAAGAAAAACTTTCTAATAGGGCAGATGATCCTAGCCAGGGGTCTTCCCAAAAGCATAAGTATCCATCATTACGCACCCTTGGCTTGATGTGGCCCCATACCTATCATTCTAGAAGAGCAAAACATTTCCATAGGCTGCGAAACATTGTTTTTTTCACTTTCATTTCTTGAATCTTACAGTCATAAGGTAATTTACTTCCATATATTCGGCCTACGATCCTAGCTTACAACGCATCCTGTTCACTAGCTAATCTCCATACCCATTTGCCATAGTGTGCCATGTTCTTCTTCTTTATATTTCCAATTTCTAATCCCTCAAATGCCACCAGTTGTTGGACTTTCTCCCACTTTATTAGACTTGAGACTCCTTCCTTCCTTCGTTTGCCATAGAAAGGCCTTCATTTTTTTGGCAATTGAGTTATCCACACCTTTTGGAATTCGAAAAAGCCATAGATAAAATGTTCGTAAGACCGGTAATATTGCTGTAATTAGTCTACCTCATTTCGACAAAACCACCCTCTTTTAGCCTTCTAACCTATTTGAGATTTTGTTAATCATATGGTCCCAAAATCTCCTTTGGTTTAGGCTACATCTTATTAGTAGACTAAGGTAATTCATTAGCCATGAATCCACTAGACATCTTATTCAGTCAGCTATTTTAAGGATAACGTCCTTTCCATATTGATATATGTTATCTGGCTCTTTGCCAAGTTTATTGTGAGTCCCAACATCTTGATGAAACATCTCAATAAGTGGTTGGCTGCCGCTATGCTTTCTTTGTCTCCCTTTAGTAGTAGCAAGGTATTGTCTATCTGTGGTATATGTGAAACTTCAACCTTTTCCTTTCCCAAGTAAAAGCCATTGATGATTTTCATACGTCTTGCTCTTGCGATAAGCCTATTGATGTAATTGCAACCACAGTGAATAGGAATGATGATAGTAGGTCGCGTTGTCTTAATCTTCTACTTCCCATAAACTTTCCCATTGGTCTACTATTCACCATGACTGACTATGAAATGTAGGAAACACAACCCACTATCCATTTTGTTACCAGTATCAATTCTATTAAGTACTTCACTTAGTTCTATTAGTTAACAGTAGTAATAGCAGTTCAGAAGGACCGTTAGAAAGTTGTTATGTGGTTAAAAGTTAATGGCTGAGATTCCTTTGGTTGTTGTTGATCCAATGGTTGTAATCAATCTTGATGTGTATAAATATGATTGTCTCTATAATAGTTTGATTGATGAAATAATAGAGAAGAAAATAGTGCATGTCGACTCTCTTTTCTGTTGGTTTTCCCTTGTTTCTTCCTACAATCCTCTTCTTGGTCTGAATGCAGTTGTATGTTTTCATGGTATTAGAGCCATCAAGACAAACATCAAGATGGTCTCAAACCTATTGATGGGTCCTAATTCTAGTGTAAATGATCAAGGAGCAAACAAATTGAATTTCAATTTGCCAATCAAAGTGGACTGATCTAACTATGTCAATTGGAAAACACAAGTGTTGGCTGCGATCTGTGCTCTTAATCTGGATGATTTCATCTCTAAAACAACACAACCACCACCTGAAACTGTTGAAAGAATGAATGATGAAAATTAGGTCATTGACTGTTAAGCAAATTCATCTTTCTCAGCGTGGAAGAAAGCAGATCAACTATTGTTGTGCTGGTTTTTTGAACGATTAGTAAGTATGTTATTGGACAGGTAAACCATTCAATACATCTCTTGAAGCATGGTCCACACTCAAGAAGTTGTATGCTCAACCTTCTATAGCTTGAAGTGTGCAATTGAGACATCAGTTGCAGACAGTCAAGAAAGAAAATCTGTCAATATCAAATTATATGTTGAAGATAAATAATATTGATGATGAAATTCAAACTGCTGGTGAAAACATTATTGATCAAGATTTGGTAGGCTATTCGTTGAATGGATTGAGTCATTAGTATGATCTTGTAGTGGTTTATAATTCACACAATGCCAAACTGATGTCACTACATGATATTCAATATTCATCGATGATTCATGAGCAAAGACCTGAAGGACATCATTTTGTTGTGCAAATGAGTGCAAACACAACTTCTGCAAATTTTTTTCTCAAATTCTATGAATGGACGATCAGGTAATCGTGGAGCAGAGATTGTGGTCGATGGAACGACAAACAAAAGATCTACTATCAACTGTGTCAAAAGGATAGACACTGTATTCTTTAATGCTATAAGAGGTTTGATTAGTCTTGACATGAAAATTTTTAGCAGAATAACAAACAGTTTCGACAAAATGGATAGGATTCAAATAATTTTGACAACAACTCGATTATATCTCATGTATCTAATCAACAAATCTCTCCAAATTCGTCAGTTTCTATTGTCAGTTCTCAAGCAAACTATGCACGTAATAGTGTTTATGTTGCTGCACCTAAAATTGTCAATGATGGCTCTTGGTACATTAATAGTGGTGCAACTAATCATGCCATTGATGATTTTAACAATCTGTTGTTGAGCACAGATCACAAAGGCAAGGACAAACTGGTGGTTGGAAATGGTAATCTTCTATCCATTTTTTCCATAAGAAACACTAATTTGTTGGTTTTTAAGGATGTTTCTAAGCAAATTGCATTAAATCACATATTACATGATCCTCAAATCGAGAAGAATTTGCTTAGTATATCTCATATTACTAAGGATAATAATCCTGTTGTTGAGTTCACTGATAGTTGTGTATTTATGGACAAGCTTACCGAGAAGGACGTAATTCGAGGGGCACTCAAGAATGGTCTATATGCCATTAATCCTCCTACTCATGATAAAATCTCCAATTCTGTTACTTCTATTTCTTTTGCTTATAATGCTAATAGTTCAACAACAAATCCATTTAATGACGATGTTGCTTCCAATTGGCATGCAAAGCTTTGCCATCCCTCTTTATTGATTCTCAAACACGTACTCAATAAAGTTGTTGTTAATTGTTCTTCAGATAATTCTCTATTTTGTACTTCTTATAAAATGGGTAAACATCATAGATTACCCTTCTCTAAACATGAAATTGAAGCTAAGGCTCCTCTTGAAATTGTTCATACTGATATTGGGGTCATTCCCCTACTGTATCAAGATCAAGAAATCAATACTGTATTGTTTTTGTTGATGTTTTTACCAGAGTTGTTTCCATTAAAATCAAAATTAGATGCTCTCTTAATTTTTTGTTCCTTTAAAAAGGCTATTGAGTTAAGATTTAATCAAAAGATCAAAGCTGTCTATATTGATATGGGAGGTGAATATAAAGCATTCTTACCCTTCCTATCTGAACATGATATTCAAGCTAGAATTTCATGTCCTTCTACTCATCAACAAAATGGAATTTTAGAAAGAAAGCATCGACATTTAGTGGAAACAGGCTTGACTTTATTAGCACATGCTAGAATGCCACTTGGTTTCTCAGAAGAAGTTTTCACAATAGCTTGTTATTTAGTAAATCGATTACTTACACATGTTCTTAATATGAGTTCACATTTTGAAAAACTATTCAACAAACTTATAGATTATAGTCTTCTAAAAGTTTTTGGGTGCAGCTATTTTCCTTATTTGAGAGATTACTCAAATCACAAGTTTAACTTTCACACTTTAAAGTATGTTTTTCTTGGGTACAACAAGGATCACGTTGGCTATATGTGTCTTCATTCTTCTGGACGTCTTTATGTATCCTGTAATATTGTTTTCAATGAAGCTGATTTTTCTTATTAAGAGTTATTTGGTATTTCCAAATCTAGTTCTTCATCTTTATCAAACCTTCCTCTTTCAATTCTACAATTAGCTTCACAATTTCTGCATTCCTCTCCACCTACTTCCTCAAATTCAATTCATATCTGCTCAAACCCCACGTCAATTCCATCTGTTCGAAATTTTTTTAATAGTCTGCTTCCTCATCAATTCAACAATCTATTCAATTGATAATTTTTGTTCCTTCATTCATTTAACCCTGTTTTCCCAATTCTCATCCTATGCAGACCAAAACGAAAAATGATATTTTCAACTCCAAACTATTCTTAGCTTCGATGGTAGTTTTCTTTGATTCAAAACCGCAATCTGTCAATGATGTTTTACATACTCCCAGGTGGAACAAGGTAATGTGGAGTGAAATTCAAGCCTTGATTGATAAGGGTGCTTTGGTTCCTTATACTCATGACATGAAGTTATTAAGCTATAAGTGGGTATTTTGCACTAAATATAATGCTGATGGTTCTATCTCTAAATACAAAGCCTGGTTAGTTGCTATAAGGTTTCATCAAACCTCTGGTGTGGACTTCTTTGAGAATTTTAGTCTAGTGATAAAGGCATCAACTATTCGAGTAGTGTTTTCTCTTGCTGTTGCACACGGTTGGGATATCTAGCAGATTGATATAAAACAATACTTTTTTAAATGGTGATCTGACAGAATTGGTTTACATAGACCAACGTAAAGGTTTTGTCAGTTTATCACATCTTACACATGTCTGCAGATTAAACAAAGCAACATATGGGCTGAAATGGGCATCACGAGCTCAGTTTCACAAGTTGAAGAGTGCTCTACTCAACTAAGATTTTACAAAGTCTAAGGCTGATGTTTCTTTGTTTATTAGGAATCCCTCAACTTCTTATCTATTATTACTTGTCTATGTTGATGATATTTTGATAAAATGATCTAGAACATATGATATTCAATAGATGATCTCCCAACATAATGCTACATTTGCTCTTAAATCTCTAGGTTATGTTAATTATTTCTTGGGTTTTGAAGTTTTCTAACCAAAGATGGTCTTCACTTGATGCAATCTAAGTAATGTGATCTGTTGATTCGCACTAACATGAGTGACTGCAAGCCTTGTAACATACTTGTTGGTCCAAGTGCCAAATTATCTAAACTTCAGGGTGAATCCTTCTCGGGTACCAAGCTGTTTAGAAGTGTTGTGGGTGTTTTACAATACTTGACTTATACATGTCCTGATATTAGTTTTGTTATCAACAAATTAAGCTGGTTTATGACTGCTCCAATGGTGTCTCACTGCACAACTTGCAAGATAATGTGCAGATACTTGAAGGATAGCATCTCCAATGGTTTACCCTTCAAAGCTTCGTCAAACCATCATATCATAGGTTTTTGTGATTTACACTGGGCTAGTCAATTGATGACACGAAATATACAACTAGTTTTTGTGTTTTTTTGGGATCGAACCTAGTTTCTTGGGGTTCTAAGAAGCAAACATTGGTTGTTAGGAGGAGTACTAAAACTGAATATCATTCCTTAGCACACACTGCAACTTAGCTTATTTGGTTGCAATCCTTACTATTAGAACTTGATGTGTCTTACTGTGCTAAGTCTATTCTATGATGTGATAATACGAGTGCTAAGGCATTGGCTAATGATTCTATGTTTCATTCGTGTACTAAGCACATTGAGGTAGATGTTCATTTTGTTAGTGATCATATTGCAACAGGATGATTAAAAGTTTGTCATGTCTCAACTGAGGATCAATTGGTTGATTTATTTACAAAACCTCTTAACTCCTCTTGGTTTCTTTCTCTTATCAACAAACTGGTCATACTTTCTTCACCTATGTCTAGTTTAAGGAAGGTGTTAGTAGTAGCAGTTTTGTTAGTTCTATTAGTTAATTAACAATAGCAGTAGTAGTACAGAAAGACAAGTAGGAAGTTGTTATGTGAAGCTCTTATGTGGTTGTGAGTCAATGGTTGACATTCATTTGGTTGTTGTTGATCCAATGGTTATAATCAATATTGATGTGTATACATATGGTTGTCTTTGTAATAGTTTGATTAATGAAATAACAGAGAAGAAAATAGAGCTTGTCGGCTCCCTTTGCTGTTGGTTTTTTCCTATTTCCTGTTGCAATCTTCTTCTTGTTCTGATTGAATATGTATGTTTTCACATTTGACCCATTTTCACCTGAACCCTTTCTTCATCACGAACTCTAGATAACCCTAATCAATTATATCATAGGCCTTTTGAAAGTTGATTTCAAACATTACCCTCTCTTACCCTTTCAATGATATTCCTCAACTGTCTCATTAGCTATGAGGACTGCTTTGAGACAAGGCATCAAACCACACTCATTAAGAAACACCTCAGAGTTGGAAGTGAATTTAGGCCTTGTTGTAGCTTTATTGTATCTTCGTGGGAAGATTTGTTCCTCGAATTAATAGTTATCTATTTGATGTGAGGTTTTACTCTAAAACCTCAATACTAATTAGAGAAAGATCCTAAGTACTCATATGCTCCTATATAAACTTATATCTCTATTTATATCAATATTATTGCAAATTCAACCATCTTTTGGCCTACATGTTTGGTTTTATTTTATACCTTTATATTAACAAAGTTGAGATTTCAAGTTATATTTTATGTGATGAATATGTACTGACATCACTTCAATTTAAATATATCCAACAGGGATTGGCCATAGCTTTTTTTAAATGGAAAATAATATGAAAAATGAAAATAATTTTAAGGCGAATTATGAAATAGAATAAAATATTTTCTAAGATCGAAAAATAAAAGCACTATATTTTACAATTCTTTTTTTTTCAAATTAAGGAAATTATGGGCATCATTCTTTTTGTTTTCCCCTCTAATGTTAACAACATCTTTCTAATTTCTCTGCCTTTTGTTTTGAGAAAATGTGATTTTAATAACATTTGTCAAAGAAAATACGGAGGTAGAGTCAATGGAGGAGTTGGAGCTACCTATGCTTGATTTTAATGTGATGACAGCAGCCACTGAATATTTCTCTCTGCATAATAAACTTGGAGAAGGGGGTTTCGGTCCTGTTTACAAGGTGAGTGCATTATATTGATTTTACAGAAATTATGTCGTTCAAATGGGATATTCTGTGATCTAATTTTTTGTTGTTAATTATTTCCAAAAGTAATTGTTTAAGCTACTAGAACGAGTTATTTGCTTCTTTTGAAATAAATAAATAGGGAAAGCTACGTGATGGGCAAGAAATCGCTGTCAAAAGGCTTTCAAAGAACTCAACTCAAGGATTGGAGGAGTTCAAGAATGAGGTGAAGTTAGTTAGCAAGCTGCAGCATCGAAATCTTGTAAAACTTCTAGGTTGTTGCATTCATGGAGAAGAGAAGATGTTAATATACGAATACATGCCTAACAAGAGCTTGGACTCATTTATTTTTGGTATTCCCTCTACTCATAAATGTCTTTCATAGTTTTTTGAATATTACTAATAATGAAATTATTACTAAATAAATCAAATGAAGGAGATGAAGTTTTGTCAGTTAATTCTCACAGACAAAACAAAAAGTTTTTTGCTAGACTGGGCAACTCGCTACAAAATTATCCATGGAATTGCTCGCGGGCTTGTTTATCTTCATCAAGATTCCAGATTACGAATTGTTGATAGAGATCTCAAATCTAGCAATATTTTGCTTGACATGGAAATGAACCCAAAAATCTCAGACTTTGGATTAGCAAGACCATTTGGAGAAGATCAAAGTGAAGCAAACACGAATAAGGTGGTTGGTACATAGTAAGTACTAAGTACATATATTAAACTTAATAAATTATCTTTGATTTGTATTTCTAATAACTTACGCATATACTAATAATGTGGTTGTGGATGCAGTGGGTACATGTCTCCGGAGTATGCAATAGATGGACGTTTCTCATTTAAATCAGATGTTTTTAGCTTTGGAGTTATAGTATTAGAGATAGTGAGTGGTAAAAAAAATAGAGGATTTTACCATCCCGATCATTATCATAATCTTCTTGGACATGTAAGTGTATGTGCACAGCAAATTATTTTTCCTTAATTAAAAGCTAAATGTAGATAAATTTTATGAAAAATTAATCGCTACTGTAAGTCAAAACAATATTTTTCTGAAGTATATTACTACATAGAGCATTTACTAAAATAGAAAAATATTACATATATGTTCCTAGGCATGGAAGTTGTGGCAAGAGAGCGAGGCAGTATTACTACTAGATGCAAGGATAAGGAACACATTCAATTTACTAGAAGTGTTGAGATGCATTCATGTGGGTCTTTTATGTGTGCAACAATGCCCAGATGACCGACCATCCATGTCTCAGGTTATCTTAATGTTGGGAAATGAGGTTTCTAACTTACCTCAACCAGAACTCCCTGGTTTCTTTATAGAGAGAATTCTTCAGGAGGCAAATTCTACATCAAAAGGGCAAGAATCAGTTAGTACAAATGAATTGTCAATCACAATGTTAAGGGGGCGATAGTTTGGTTACTTCTTTTAATATGTATTTTGTATGTGTTAGAATCACAATAAGGTGTCATTGCTCAATATGTACATATTGTTGGATTTCTTTTTCCTCAATTATGGAGTTGATCTTGTTGGATTAAAATGAAATATGTAGTTATATAGAAAGTAATTGAGACTTACTAAATATGGATAAATGTCTTATGATTGAGTTGTATTTGAATAATTATGTTGAAAATGTAGTGAGCACACAAACACTAAACGAGAAAAATAGTCAAGAAGGAAATGAAGAACTTAAGCTTACATTGGAACTTGTAAAATTTGCTTAATATTAAAATGAGAAATATAAGAGATATTTATAGGAGGCTACTTATTAGATACATATGTAAATCTAAATATAGATGAACTTTTAAGTTCATGGATGACACAACACTAGGTACATACATGTAATTATTATTTCTAATACATTCACAAATCTATTAAGACACTCATTAAATAGATACATTTCTTATATGAATCATGTTTACTATAAATGTAGGTTAAATTTCTAGCATCCTTCCTTAAACATGATTCATGCACTACAAAAAAAGCCTAACTTACATGCCCCTTACGTTAGACTTTTACCAACACTAAGTGCTTGCTTGAGCTTAAAAAAACTCAGTCTTCAATGCCTTAGTGAAAATATCGGCCACTTGATCATGAGTCTGGCAATACTTGATCATGAGTTTGATGATACTTGATCACGAGTTCATCATTTGTTGAAAAATATCTAATGGAATGGTATTTTATTTGAATATGCGTACTCTTTCCATGAATACTAGATTTTTGGTAAGAGTAATGGTTGATTCGTTGTTACAAAACAAAGTTCTCACCTTTCTAGGAGCTTGTTTGAGTTCTTGTAACACCCATCTCAACCAAAATGCTTGACAACTTACAATTGATAAAGGCAAATATTCTATTTTGGCAAAAGAAAGAGCCACACTTGTTTGCTTCTTCACAGACCGTGAAATTGCACTAGAGCCCATGTTAAAAACATAACTAGATATGCTCTTGCAATCATCATAACTTCTACCCCAATCAATTTCATTGTAACCAACCAGACAAGGTTGATCTATCTTCTCATAGGTTATACCATAATTCATTGTGTCATAAACATACCTTATAATTCTTTTAACGACTTCCCAATGATTTTTATTTGGTAATCCACATATCCACTAATTAGGCTTACTGCAAAATTGAGATCCGATCTTGTTGCAGTTAGATACATGAGACTTTCAACGAGACTTCAATAGTGTTGGATTCACAAAAAGAATTATGTTTGCTATCCTTCCTTAAATTCATACTGAACTCCTTGGTAGTTTGTATGGGCTTTGTACCATCCATTATAAATATCTTCAATAAGTCACTTGCGTACTTCTTTTGAGATATAAATATGCCTTCATGACTTTGCTCCACCTTAATTCTAAGAAAAAAAAATGGAGAAGACCTATATCCATCATCTCAAACTCATTCATCATCAATTTTTTAATATCACCACACGTTCGTTCGCTTGTGCCTATAAAGATAAAATCATCAACATATAAGCAAACGATACGAATATGACCATCATCATCTTTTTTGATAGAGAGTATGTTCATATGGGCATTCTTGAGAAAGGAGTGGTGGATTTAGTTCTACAATGCTAGGGGAACTTATTTTAGCCCATAAAGTGTTTTTTTAAAGTTTGCATACTTTCTTTTCTTCCCCATTCTTCACATACCTTGGAGCTTGACCGATGTAAACCTCCTTCTCAAGAACTCCATTCAAGAATATAGATTTGATGTCCATTTGATGAATGTTCCATCCATGTTGTGTTACCAAAGCAAGGATTAATCGAATGGTTTCAAGACATGCAACAAGAGCAAAACTTTTTGATAATTTACCCAGTGTTTTTTCTTGTGGCCTTTAACAACGAGCCATGCTTTATATTTTTCAACTTCTCCTTGTAAATTTAATTTCGTCTTGTAAATCTACTTAACTCCAATGAAGATCTTTCCCTTTGGATGCTCAACTAGTTCCTGAGTGTCATTTCTTTTAATGACATTAATTTTTTGATCCATTGTTTGTCTCCATTTTGCATCTTGTGAAGTGCGTTCAAAGTGATAGCCTCATCATCAACAAATAGTGCAAAGTTTGTAAAATCATTATCTCACATTAGTGTCGTTGGTTCATAAACGTCAAAAATGCTTTTGAATCTTTTTGGAGGAGAGTCATAATCATTTGAAGAAGATGAGGATAAAGATGAGGATGGATCTATTAAACCATCATGATTGTTATTTGGGTGTTCGGGTTCTTCTTAATTGATGACGATAGATTTTGGTTTGACGTCGACGTTCCAATTCCAAGATTTTTCTTCATTGAAAAAGACATCTCTACTTATGATAGCCTTCTTGGTAATAAGATTGTGTAACTTGTAAGCTTTAGAATTTTTATTGTAACTTACAAGTATAAATTTTTCAAATTTTTCATTAAGTTTTTTCTATTAGCGTTGGGCACATAAGAGTAAGAAATGCTCCCAAATATTCGAAAATGGCTAGCATTAGGCTTTTAACCGCTCCAAACTTCACATGGCATTATGTCACAAACACTTTTAGTGGAAGCATAGTTTAACAGATACATTGTGCATGCAATTACTTCAACCCAAAAAAGTGTTTACTATTCTTCAAGCTTTCAACATGCTTCTAGCTAGCTCCATGATAGGTTTCAACGTACTCTCCACTATGATTTGAATGTAGGGTCTTGATGGAATAATCGCATTCATTCTCAATCATGGATTTAAAGATTTTTAAGTATTTGAGAACCTTTGATTCATCTTTCAAAACATAAATTCATGTTTTTCTACTATAATCATAAATAAATGTAAGAAAGTAGTGGTTACCTCTAAGAGAAGTTGTTTGCATTAATCCATATAAATCTAAGTGAACTAACTCTTAACACATAGGTGCTTTCCACATACTTTTATTTGGAAATGATTATTGATGGTGCTTTTCAAATGAACACCCTTCATGTACTTGATTTGGACGAGGAATGTCTGGTATGTCAGTTACTATATCATGCTTGTACATATGAGTTAATGTTTTGAAACTCAAATATCCAAATCAATAGTGTCATACCCATGATGGTTCTTTCATGATGGTATTAAAGCAGGAAAAGACCTTAGTTTTGATATTCAATAAAGACATTTGTTATTTGTCATCTTTACTTTAGCAACAAAATGATTGCTTCTATCCTTGATCTCACATGTATCGTTTTCAAACTTGACATGATATTATTTAGAAGTAATTGTCTAATACTAAGAAGATTGTGTTTAAAGCCAACAATAAAGATAACATTAAAAATACTTTGGTACCTTGTTTTGTATTCAAAAAAATGTCACTGCTACCGTTAACTTGAAGTTTTTCGTAATCTCCCATTTTAACTTCACTTTGGACTGATTCATCCGAAGTTGTGAATGCATTTTGATTTTTAGTCATATGGTTACTACGACTACTATCAAGATAACATATTTCAACTTGATTATTCTTTTATGTAGTGCAAGTAAGAAATATCACTCTTCTGTCATGATCTTGGATTATCTCTTACATGAGAGTAGTTTGATCATGTAATACTTGAAATTTTAATGACGTAATAGTTGTAATACCTGAAATTCTAGTGACATAATAACCGAAATTTGAGTTTAAAACACATATACGTATATATTTATATATAAATACATATATGTATATTTGCTATTGTTATGCAATTAATTAGTTAGCATAAATTTATAAAGGAATATACGATGATTAATATTAGACATAAAGAATTGTTGGGTAAATATATGCTTCTCTATTTGAATAAGAAAATAATATTTTTAGTATGATATTAATATAGAAA
>JAJIYU010015940.1:0-12445 GCA_030144865.1 Tinospora cordifolia | reverse complement strand
TATATATATATATATATATATATATATATATATATATATATATATATTTTTTTTTTTTACTTAAATTAAATGATTGGATTGATCATTTTCATTTTAATACCCACGTTAATTAATTTCATTTCCAAAAATCACATATTGTCATTCAATTCACACATTAAATTATATAATACCCGTAAAATCATGTATTTTTTATTTATAATTCATTAATTAATACATCAAAATACATGTTAAGCCTATTGACTCAATTTCTTAAAAATACGGGTCGTTATATATATTCTTCAAGTTGTTTTCAATAGACTGAAAAACTGAATGGAATCCACTAGATAGCTAATGAAATAATGGTTTCTTTCATTTTTTTAGCATTCATATGTCATAAAAAAATAAAAAATAAATATTTTGGCTTATATAAGGTGTAACGGAAATATTCACATTCATGCAAATCTAGCATTACTCATTTGATTGAAAACTTATGATAATATTAAGAGAGATGCTCAAAAGAGCAAATTCATGCACATTGTATTTGAGTTTAACATGACTATTAGGCCCAGCCAAAATATTTTAAATGTAAACAATTCATGCATATGGATATTTATTACATTAAACTAAAATTAATGAAATTGTATTTACACAAAAACAAAAAAAAAACATACTTTAGACTTGAATGAATAGGTTTAAAACATAGTATCATTTCAATGCTTGAGTCCCCTAGATAATAACACTTCATGTGCAATATTCCATGTGCGACTAAGCCATGAAAATTATCGATTTTTCTTTGTGACATAATTCTTGATATAATTGTTGAGTATAAAATAATTAAATTTTGAGTCTACTCTTGTTAGGGATAGAGATGGATGTGTTTTCTAAAGTTTTGCATGATTGAAATGATTACATGCTCACTAGTTTATGTGCAATGAAAATATTGACAAATGAGTCTAGATAAGGAGGAACACTCTCTACATAAAGTTCATGAATATTGCTGGGACATTTGTTACACCAAACAACATGACTAGAAACTCATAATGCCTATAGTAAGTCTGAAAGGTCGTTTTTAGTACATCCTCTTCCCTAACGCTCAGCTAATGGTATCCAAACCTCGAGTCAATCTTTGAAAAGATGGTGGCACCCTTGAGCTAATCAAATAAATCATCAATGTGCGGGAGATGATACTTATTCTTAATAGTTACCTTATTCAACTGTCAATAATTAATAAACAAACAGAGACTCTTGTCCTTCTTCTTCACAAACAATAGGGGAGCACTGCAATGTAACACACTAGGGTTAATGAAACCCTTACTCATCAACTCTTTGAGTTGAGCCTTCAATTTCTATAACTCTTTTGGTATTATTCGATAAGGAGGGATTGAGATGGATATTGTTCCCAGAATGACCTCAATAATAAAGTCAATTTTTCGCTTAGGAGGCAATTCAGGCAATTCATTAGAAAACACATTAGGAAATTCTCTAATAATAGGAATCTCATCTATGTTTTGCTTTGAAGGTCCTTTACCAGTGGTGATCATACTAGCTAGCATATCTATATCAGATTGTGTCGCTATCGTACCTGGGTTCTACGTCTATCAGAGTGCTACCTTGGAAGGTAATAGTAGACTGTCGTGGAATCTGAAACACTACCATCTTGATAAAATAGTCAACGTATGCGTGGTAAGTTGCTAACCAATCCATCCCAAGTATAACATCAAACTCTAAGAACTCTAGCACTCGGAGGTCTAAAATGGTCTCAAAGTCACTTAATCTTTGTATGCAATCCTCACAAATCAGGTTGGGGTAAATGCATTTTTTGGCTGTAGTACTCAACATAAGCTAAGTGGATGCCTTAAACGATCTAAGTCTCAACCTATCTATGACATATCTAGAAATAAATGATAAAGTAGAACTAGCATAAATCAGAATATAGATAAATGTATCAAAAAGAAAAATGTTACCCTCCTATAATGTCGTCGTCATCTCAGAGTCTGGCAGAGTGATGACATGTTCTCTCTCTCGAGTGAAGGTGACGAGTACACTGTGCGATTTGTACCTTGATGTGTTTCTCATGATCGTCCATCTCATACTACAGGGTCTGCTTCTATATGGTCTCCATAGTGGCAATAGTAGGAGTGGACACCGCTTGTCTGATGGAAGGTCCGAGCCCTTGTCTATAGAATCCAGCCCTCTCCTTTGGTCCCTCACTAACTCCGGGGCATAAACCTCCAAACCCAAAAACTGGTGAGTATGCTCCTTCACTGTCACATGACCCTATTGGACACTAAGAAACTCAATCTTCTTACGCTCTTTCTTAGTGTCTAGGACATAAGCAATGAGGAATAGTTCTCTAAACCAAAACCAAGTGGTAACCTATTCCTCTATGGAATGAGTGGCCCTCTACCACCGTGTAGCCTCGCCCTCTAACATGTGGGCAGCAAATAAGACCTAGTTCTTCTATGTCAATCTCAATGTCTCGGCATTCTTCTTAATGTTTAGAAGCCAATTCTCTACCGCATCTAAGTTAAAGCCCTCGTAAAACGCTTTCGTCAAGTCTAAAAACCTTTTAAGGAGCTGACCATGAGCTGCCTCATCCTCTTGTCCATTGAAAATTACCTTTGTGCAAGCTACGACCCCATCAACTAGTTGGACCACTAGAATAACTGGTACAAGCAGTGAAGGAAGCATGACTGGCTCAGCCTTTTGTCTCTTAGCCTCCATTTGGTCAAGTCTCTCTCACTCTCAGTATGGCTGTTTAGGCTTGAGTAGCTTCTGTGGATGCTCTGATCAAAGCCTTGAGCCTCTGCAAGGAATCTTACTCGGGTTGTGCATGAGGAGGCGGTGGTGACATCGACTTAGGAACTCTACGAGGTCACCCACCTCGTGGTGGCATCTTAGTCTGCATAAAGACCAAATATTTATCATTTAACAACATTAAGTAGACCATAACTCGAATTACTTGCTAACAGTATCTAATGATTGTTTCGAGTCTAGCTCTATAATATTCTGGAACTTTGCGAGTGCGCCACGCTGCGAGCAAAAAAAAATGTAAGATTCGCAAAAAAGAAATAGAAGTTTGTATTTCAAACTCTAGATTAAGATCGAAAAATAATAATAAATAACATTTTATTGTCCTAAAATACCATAATACAAGTTTGAAAAAAAATTTAAATTATATTAAAATAAATTAATAAATTAATAAATATATTTATTATACAAATAATAATAAATGAATTAGAATCATGTTTTATTTAAATATTGATATAGACTATGCTTGAAAATAAATAAATAAATAAATAAATTATTTTATAACTTACTCGTATGAGCATGACGATATGAGCGATTTCAAAAACGATAGTATGAAGGCGTGAATAATGCGAAAATGAAAATAGATCATTTGATCTTAAAAAAATAATAAAATAAAATAAATTATAAAATCAAACATTGGTTAACGAAATGAAATTTAATATGGAGGGATCAAAATATTGTGATTGACAAAAAAAAAAAAAAAAAAAAAAAAATCTAAAAATTTACTGAAAAACCCTGAAAATTCTGGTTCGAGCACGGTAGAGGGATTGGAAAATTGAAGAAAGGATTTGGGCGGTTGAAGATCGAAATTTCTGGATGTTTGAAGCGTGTTAAAAAAAAAAAAAAAAAAAAAAAAAAGCCAAACCTGAGGGAGAAGAAGGAGCACTGAATTGACGAAGGAAAGCTGAAAAAAAAAAAAAAAAAAAAAAACTAGAGCAACAACTTGGTTAGGGTATCCGTGAGCAAGAAGAAGAAAGAAGAACAACCGAAAAAACCAAATCCAATTTTTAGTGTAGGGCGATCTGGAAATAGAAAGAAGCAAGCTGAAAATTCGAAACTTATCCAAAATTTCTGGGTTTAAGCGTGATAACAGAACTAGAAAGGTAAAAGCTGAAATTAGAGTTTTGATTTTGTGATTTAAGGGCTTTGAAATTCCGTTTTGGGGTTTATTTGATGCAACAAGGAAAGGGGAAATCTGAAAATTTCTGATTCAAATTTTAGTTTGGGACGTTGCATTATTGAAGAGGAAGAAACAACAATCTGGTTTTCTGGTTTTATGGGGCGTCAAAACAGAGCAAATCAGAAAATCTGGATTTTGGGGTGTGGTTTGAAGTTGCTATTGTTGGCTGTGGATTGAACAAAGAAAGAAAGGAAATCTGGAAATCTGATGAATGGGTTTTGTGGGTTTGTGCGTTCGGATGACAGAAGAGGAAGAAGCAATGGTTGGTTTTGCTTCATTTTTTTTTATTTAATTTCTGAATTTTGTGTGTATTACAACAGAGGCAAGAAACCAGATTTTGGTTTAAAGTTCTGGCTTTGAAATTACGGTTTGAGATTTAATTTTAACAAGTTCTGGTTTTTAAATTTTGGGTTGGGGTTTGATGTTGACAAGTTTTTGGGTTTCGGGATAGAAGAACAAGGGAAGGAAGATAATAGCAAACTCTTGAAGTTATGATGAGGTAGTGAATAACTACGAAGCTGTTAGAGGGAATTGGAATCTTGGTCATTGACAAAGTGGGGGTGGGCGTGAATGAATCCAGTTGGGATGTGATGATTTATAGATTGAAGGCACCAAATTATTGGCAGACAATTGAAGTTGAAATTTCACATAAGCTCCGAACCCATTTGAGCGTATCACACTTACCCGTTGGGTTTGCATAAATTGTTGCAATAGAAGAGTTTAATGATGCTGCTAAAGGTGATTAATTTTATTTTTGTTGGATATTGATTTTGGGACATTAAATTAAGTTGTTGGACTGGATTTTTCTAATTTGGGGGTTGGTTTGAACGAAGAAGAAACCAACAACGTACTGGTTTTGGATTGAGTGTTGTTGGATGGGAAACAAACTACAATGGTGAACTACTATTGCGGATGCGGGCCGAAAACCTCAAGGTACGAACATTACTTTTAGTCAATTAATTATTTATTTAATTTTTGCAACCTTGAACAAAAATTGGTTACAATCAATTATAAAAATAATAATAATAATAATAATAAAATAATTCAAATTAAACTTAAATGTTAACAAATCTGAAAAGAGGGTTTAATATTTTAGAAAAATTTAGATTTAAGAATTTCATTGATGAATGTTTTAGAAAACTTAGATTTAGAAATTTCATTGATAGAATCCTAGATTAATTAAGAACACTTTTTATATAAAAGATGAACATCAAGAATGATTTAGAAGTTTAAAGACTCTATTATTTAATTAGTTAAATATATGAAAAATAAGCCTTTGAAAAGCTTAATTTATTATAAGAAAAAGAATGAAAATTTAAATACAAAAAAAAACTAAATTTTTGACATTTAAAAGTCTTATTTTTTTCATAATTAATTCATTTAAAATATGAATAAATTATTTAAATTATGGAGACTAAGAAATCGAAGATCATTTATTTTAATAAATTTTAATATTTGAAGATAAATATTTTATCTTAAAAAGAGTGACTTAGGAATTTTTATATAATAAATTAAGAATTTGGAAATTAGTTTAAATTTTAGATATAGAAAAAATTATATTTAAATGGAATAGTATTTATTACACATGAGTAAATTATTTTTAGAACTCAAATTTAAATAATAGTGTTCTAAATCATTAGTTCTAATCTAAATAAAATTTATTTAAAAATGGATAAATCATATAAACTTGAAAATTAATTATGAGAGTTTTAAATGTTAGATGAAAAGTTTAAATTAGTTGAATCATCATTTTTATAAAATATAAGCTTAGAAGCATTTTAAATTAAATTTTAAAAAACATTGAAGATTTGGAAAATAAATAGAAATAACCCTGAATTAAATAAGATTAATATTTAGACATTATAATCATTTAGAAATTATTTAGGCTTGAAACAATCTTGGTTTAGATTGAATATAAATTAGGAACTTAGAAAATTTTATTGATTATTAAATTTCAGATTTAACAATTTTATAGTATCGGATTACTCGAAGCAAAGCAAGGAGCCTTGAAGATCGACGAAATCAGGTGGGCGTGATTCCCTTGCTCATACATATTATATGGATTTAAGATTCAAAACATTTGTTTGAATAGTTTTAGGTTATTAGAATTTTATTATAAAATTGATTGAGATTGGTTGGTGTGCTCAGATGATAGTGTGATGATTTATTTCAGTTTACCCATAATCGTTTCATTGCATGCATGAATAGGAAATTATGCATTTAGATTTCATTATTTATCATGCGCCTTATTATTTTAATTTGCATGCGTAATTTGATTTAATTTCTATTGTACTGTGCAATGTTTGGTATGATTGAGTTTGTTTGTAAAACTTAAAATAAGACGAAGGATTATTAAGAATCCACGTACTAGTATGATTGCTGAGCCTGAAGCGGATCGAGGTGGTATCTCCTATATGCCACCACTTAAGATCGCTGAGCTACAAGGCGGATTGTAGGTATTCCCACCCTTGAGTTGCTTGAGACAGCTCGAAGTCTTTAGGAGATGGTACAAGCTATAGTAAGTACACTCTCTTAGGTTGTGATACTAATGACTTGACAGATTTTAGATGGTACTTGAGACTTTCTATGATTAGATGAGATCACGGGGAATATCAAGAGACATCTCAACCCTCTTCCGGTCACAGACTTTAACCAAAACTAAATGAATGTTTGACATGCCATATGTGTGAATGTGCTTGTAATATTTTGGGTTTTGATCTGTATAATGCGTGTGATGTGCATGAAGGATCCACTGGGTTTTCAAGCTCACTCCCATTTTATTTTCAGGAACATTTGGACTTAATGCACAACTGTCTACGTCTTAAGACTCACACTTTTGATTAGACACCTTGTGGGAGAGGTTGTCCGCAGTAGGAAGCTTTAGAGGTTGTACTTTGTTTATTTTACATGCAACAAAACTAAATATATAATTTTCACTTGAATTAAATTTTATTATTTTACGGTATTTATTTTGATTTTGAATGTAAAATAGTTATGTTGGTATAAAATGATTTTTATGTTTACATCCGCTGTTGCATTTACTCTGACGATTTTTCATTAATTGTTACATGAATTTTGGTGAACACAGGGAAAACTTATTTTTATCTTTTATTCTATACAAAACACAATTCCAGACATTGATTTGAGAATTTATTTTCATGAACTTGATTTTTAAGAAAAAGATTTTTGACTGAACGAAAAATTTTAAGTAGCATCTCGATTCTCAACGGATAACGACCCATAACACGTATCGGAAGGTCCAATTGAAAATTGTGGTGTTACAAGCTCATATGTTTTAAAATTTCTTTAAGCCTAAAAGAAAACGTTCTAACATCTAACAACAATCTAATTCCCCTTGTGGTATGACCACTCTCACTCGGTTCCTCATTCCATTAAATCAAAAGTTAGGAAGTTTTCGTCTATGGTTCCACTATGCTATTTTAGTCATTTTTAGGGTTTTCCCTTAACCCATTTTCTAATCAAGATTTCCCAAAATTGCTTAACCCTTTTTCGGGGCTTTCCTAACTATCGTGATTACTACGAGGCATCCTAGCTGCATGCTGATCAACATACCTCAAATTGAACCTAGGCTTTGATACCAAATTTGTTAGGACTCCTTCCTTAGGATGAAGGGTGAACCGATAGGCACAGTGCCCTGACGAATACACTCGCAAGCTGAGCTCGGTTGAACACTATTAAGCCTATTTCCAACACCATTCATATTACCATTAGAGTAATCATATTCCAACAAAGATGTAGAAATAATTAAAAGCAAATATAGCAAAAATTAAGTCATTATAAAAAGTTATTTACAATCATCCTTAGTATGTAGCAGCAGAAATAGTTATACAAAATCACCTCTCCCTAAATAGATATCTACTCTCAAAATAGTAAATGTCAAAAAGTGAACCTATTGAGTAGAATGCAGACTCTGTGCTAAGTGATAATCACCCCATTGCCCTTATCCACAACAAATGAACCTAACATGTTAACATTGTGAGCCTAATTGCCTACGACGGCTCAATGAGTAATGCAGTTTAACTTACAATTTAAAATAAGCATTCCATGAAAAATGTTATTTAATAGTATGTCAAGATATGCAAATAATAATCATTTGAAATCCAATCATATACCATTTCTTATTCTTTTGAAAAATATTTTTATAAAAGTCATATCATATGACAAGGCCTCATACCTCTGAGGCATCTAATAATCAGCTTGAGTAGGCTCTCCAAACAGGTAGGCATATTTTCTATCATCCGCCCCATGAGCTGGCTCGAACCTCTGATGCCTCAATTGCATCTAGTACCCTAACTCGTGCTCAAACCTTGAAAACTCGGTACACTATCCATTTCAAAATCCAATTTGTTTAGAAGTCATAATGTATTTCAACATGTAATAACATTTCATTCACATACAAAATATCAAGTTTAAACTATAAATTAGAAAAAACTACTCGTTAGAATGTTCAGCTCTTGGTGCTTATCTTGTAATCAGTCGTGTCCTGCTAATGCTCCACCCTGCGTAATCCATGTGGTTTCTTAGTTTTCACATGAAACTTAGGTCAAATCTATGTTTATAGTCCTCAGTCCACCCAAAATATTGACTCGATCAATTTGATCTACTTAGGTCGATTTGGTCAATTCTAGCATATTAGCTTAACCCGATCAACTTGGTCAACTTTGGTCAACCCCATTCAAACTTAACTACTTACTGGTTTGGAGAGTCAACATGGTCAAACATGAGTCCAAGTGGTCAAAAGGGCAAATTCTAGTCCTTAGGGTCCAATTTCCTCTCTATGTTCAACACTTAGCAACTTTCTTGGTCTATATCATATCTATGCGATAATTTTTTCAATTTTTTTGCTATCAATTTGCATGTCAAATTCTCGCCAAATTTTATTGAGTCATTCTAGACCTCCTAAAGTTTCTTTTGAATGACATTTTTCTAAGGTCATTGGATATTATTTTGACTTGATATTCACCAATCAATTTTTGGGCCTAATATTTTTGACAAACGGCCACAAATGCATTTGGATTTATCGGTTTGAGACTAAATTTTCTCACTATTACTAAGTGCCCGAAAACGTACTCATCAAATTTCAAGTCCATTGAACATGGTCAAATATTTTTAAAAATTCATAACAACAAGCACAAAAATATGATGCCATAACAAATTTTCTGAAAAATTCTAATTTTTATATTTTGGGCAAAAAATGTCCATTCTATTCCACCCAAAGACATGCTTATTCCTAATAGTACTATGCGACCCATCAAATACAAATCTAGTCCTTTATTTTTCCAATTAACTCATTCTGTTGCAAATCTAATTTGGTATACACTAGGTATACATGTCACAATCCAACTTATACTTAGCATTTTACACATAAATTGATTCAAATACCCACTCTTAACATAGAAACATGTTGTTGTATCCAAAATTCCAGCAAGCATATATTTAATTTTTCCATGATATTTTCACCCAATTTACTCTTACAACATGCAATTTGATCAATCAAGCTACTAAAATATTTTTTTTCCCTTTCAATCATATTAAAAATACTAACTTAATTAAAATTTTAAGCCTTAAATTGAACATCTATTTTCCAACCGTGTAACAAATCTTTCTCATAAAATTCCATGACCATGCAATTGGAAAAATCAAAAGCACTCTAATCTTTCTCATAAAATTCCATGATGTAACACCTATACATTATTTCTTATGTTCTATGATCCTCAACCAAACCAAAAGCACTCTAAACTCATGATAAATAAAAATCTAGATTTGGAAAAATCCTACAATGTCATGAAAATCAATATATTCTATTGACATATAATACATGTAATCATGGGAAATTTCACAACATCCATAACAATTCAAGAGCAACATTGAAATGAGAAATGTTATACCTTGTGACTACCTCACATTCACACTTAAAGAGCTTTGTTCCCTCAACCTTCCAACACCACTATCAAGCTCAAAGATCCTAGCTTCCAAGCACACCACCCCCAATTCACTTGAAATTGGACTATGTTGTATAAATCTCTTTCCTCTTCACTTCTTCTTCAACCACAACTTTAAATTTACTCTCAAATGCCTTTAGATCAAGCTTGAATCAGGAGGAAAAATGGTGGTTTTCTCATGCCCATTGTTGGGTCTTGGTGGAGACAAAGGAGTTATTTATATTTATATTTTTTATTTTTAATTTTCTTTGATTTTCTCTTGATTTTTGACTTTTGATTGGACTTCTTGTCTTATAACAAGCTTTTATATTTATGTTTTCCCAAGAGACATCTCCTTTGTTTAGTAGTTTACATGTGTGTTTGTTGATGTGGCACTCACCCATTTGCCATGGTGGCAATCCATGTAAAAGCGGTTCTGTAATACCCCAAATAATACTCGGAAAAACAAGAAATGTATAAAAATGGTATCATTCTCGTTATCGCGGTAATGCTGTACAAAATTGAAAATTAATGCGTTTTAGTTACCGCGATAATACGTCGAAAAACCCTAATTTTCATGTGTTAATCATGCGATTACCATAGTAATTGGAGTCATTACGGCGATAATACATAAAAATTATATATGTGCGTATGATTTGCACATAGAAAACCATATTTCTCATACACAGTCGCGCATAAACCTATGTACTGCAATAGATCGACCCTTTTTTTTCCCAAAGGTGTTCTAGAGTGTTCCTAATCTATTCAAATACTTCTCTACTAGTTTTTCAAGCTTAAATTCGTGAAGAACAGCCCCAACAAGGAAGATTATCAGTAAAGGCGCCATTTAAAAATGTTTGTGCACAGGTAAATCGTCGAACCTCACTTGGAATCATAGTTTTCCATCATATATCTATGTTTCCTAAGTGTATACTCATTTTTTTGAAGCACATGTCATTTGAGGGTTGCAAAGACCTTGCATTGGCGAGAAACGAAGAGGCAAGCATAGAGCTCCAAGGTATAAAGATTTTCATTAGTTGAATATGTGTTTTTAAGTTAAATGTGTGGTATTAGAGTGTTAGACACTTGGGGAAACCATGAACAAGACAATGCACATAAAAGCGTTGCATTTTTTGAAAATCTTGCAATTACTGTGTTAGCTGACTGCGTAACACACACAAATCCCACTGGTTACCGCTGTAACACGTGTCACAAATTTTGACGAGTGCGGTAATGCATCTTAGACCTTGTTTTTAGAGTTTTATGCATTGATCCAAGTGACGGCAGTAGTACCCTTCTCTACTGCATTACACAGAAGAAGAATATAATATTACACACCAAATATTACCTTGATACATGCCAATTACTACTTAGATTAAGTGGACATTGAATCATGATTTAAGGGTACTAAATTATGATATCAAACTATTATAGATTGAAGATCAAATCATCGGCACGAGGATTTGAACAAGCGGAGCATAGCAACAGGTGGAAGTGATTACCTTGCTCCCTAGTATTATTTGAATTTTAATATTGAATATGTGGTGTGTTTGCATTTCGTGAATACTTAGAAACATGCTAGGATGTTGTGACCCTAGTTCCCTGGTTGGGGAATGGGTGTGCCTTTATCTCATTGGAATCTAGCATGTAGTGCATTTTTCTTGTCTCCTTTGATACAACAACGATAAGAGAACACTTGTAATAAGTATTTCGGTCTAGCTAACAATTGAATGTTTAAAATGCCTAACGTTTGATAAGTGATTTCATGTGTTTGTGTTTGATTTAAAAAATGCTATTAATATACTGTGTATGATCCACCGGGCTCTCGAGCTCATCCCAACATTTTCATTTCAAGTGATCTTTGAGACACTTCAAGTTACAGTATGTTAATGCTCATTTTACCACTAAATTTATTATCTTATAATTGAACATTATCATATTTTAAGGCACATTATTTAGTAATTAATTATAAACTATATTTAACTTCTTTTTATATAAATTCATATATTTTCAACAAGGTTAATACATCAATATTAAGTCACATGCATTATATAAATTAATTATAATTAATTACTCATCAAGCGATATTATTTTAATTGTAGGAATGTAGATAATGAGAATTAATGACAATGGAGCATGTGAGTTTAGGAGCCTCAAGATCATCAAGTTTTGCTAAGGCATCACCCCACTTAGATTCATGACATTTGGCGCTATCTCATTCATTCATCATTAAAGTGCAGATCTTGCAATCTCGAGAAACACCAATGGTCAAGATGGAATTGGAGGAATCTCAAGACATATGAAGACATCTTCGTCATCCACTTTTTCCTCATTTTGGATCCCGAGAATAATCTAAAGGATAAGTTCAAATTTATGAGAGAACCAATGTTGATAGTGACTAGTCAAGTAGTATTCTCAAGAACCCACATGACACATTTTCCCTTTTAGCTTAGTCCTAACCCATCTTATTTCTCTTTTTTCACATAATCATCATTAGGGAAAGTCTCTCTTACACACCATCATTGTCCTTCAC
>JAJIYU010015939.1:0-12413 GCA_030144865.1 Tinospora cordifolia | reverse complement strand
TAGAAAAAATCTGAGCATCAGAGAGATGCTGAAAGAGGAAGTCCGGTCGTGGTAAAGGAAATTTATCATCCTGAAGAAAAACATTAAGAGGCTGATAGTTGATAACCAGGCGAAGTTTGCCTCTTATCTGCTCGGCTCTATTATTGACATAGAAGGCTTCACACGCCCACGGAGATGTTGTTGGCTCAATTAAACCTTGAGTCTGAAGTTGAGTGACCTCAGAAAAGGCTAATTGAAGCTGAGAAGGGGGCATGCCATGATGTGTAACCTTTGTTGGATTGATGTTCTCATTGAGCTTAAAGGGGAGTTTAATAAAAAACTCAGGATTAAGGCAAAGAGGAGAAGAACATTTCTTCAAGAAGTCAGTATGAGAATCAGCACAGCAGTCGTCAACAAGCTGCTGTTGTAGCACAGAGATCCGGGAATCAGTTACTGCATTAATAGCTGGGGAGACCAAGAATACCCATGGAATAAAGGCTGTAGCAGTACGTAAGCCTTTTGCTGTCCAGGTGAGGCGTCTGAGCTGGTGAATAATATCATAACCAATGATGAAGCTTTTCAGCAGAGAAGGAGCTCCCAAAATTCGATGTTTGATGGTGATGAGAGGATGAATCCAAATTTTTACAGGCTTGCTGATGAGGGTTACTGCTAATGACGAAGAACTAGCAGTATTGAACTGTTGGTGATATGGTTTCCACCATTCAGCAGGGAGCATTGAAGGATGCATGAGAGTAGTTGTAGCACCTGTATCAAACAAAGCGGTTATGCTGATGGGGTTATGATATGGAAAGAGATATACCTGTATATTGGCATAGGGAAGGGGAGAGCTAGCATTGACCGAGGCTTCAACATTTAATACAAAAGCCTGTGTATCAGATATAGCCATAAGCGCCTCAGGAGAAAACTCATCATCAAGAGAGTAGATAGATTCAACATCAGAGATTTCAGTATCTGTGAGTTGTTCAATCTGAGAGATGAGCTTGACATGCTTTTTTGTCTTTTGTGGGCAATTTTTTGCAAAATGACCAGGTTTTTTGCATATGAAGCACCTAGTATCAAGAGATTTCTTGCGGAACTGTTTTCGTCTCAAGAATTGCCATTTGGACTTACGGAATTTGGACACAGGGTTTTGCTTCTTCAATTTTGGAAGTGTCCTATATTTTGAAGGGATCAGAAAAGTAGGATAACCTTTATTACATGAACATGGTTCATAAGGGTGACACTTGCCAAAAGAAGAGGGGTCTTCAGTCATACAAAGCTTAGTAAGAGTATGTCCCATGCGTTGTTGTTGAGTGAAGAACATATGATCGGAGCACAATTCCATTCGCCTAAGCTTAATATAAGCGAAAAGTTCACCCAGAGTACATTGGTCAAAACTTTTATTGGCATTTTTGAGATGAATTTGTGCTTTGGAAGCGACTGGGCGAGGAAAAGACCAGAAGAAGGCAACCTTCAGATTATTATCATCATAACCACCAAGGAGATAGAAGAGACGAGACATGGTGGTATAATGAGTCTTGAAATCTTTATCAGAGAAAGAGCAACATTTTGTGTCAAGAAATTTTTCACGTGCTCGTTCTTTCACATGAGCATGAGGACCAACGAAAGATGTAAACAGGCTCTGAATGATTTCAAGAAAAGGGTGATTTAAGAAATAGACTTGACGATATTCTTTGATATCGAGCCACCATTCTCGAAGGCTACCAGAAAACTTTGTAGCAAGTTTTTCAACAACTTGCTTGTTGCTAAGACCCTTAAGCTGCTAGGAGTAACACCAAGAAAGCATATCATGAAAAAAGAGAGGCCAATCTTCATAAGGGATTTTATCCAAGTTGAAGGTATGGAAGCCATTAGAAAAGGTTTTGGCAAGATGAGAAGGAGGTTGAGGAGTTGATACTTCGGGGGGCTCAGGGTTCATAGCATCATCAGGTTGGTCAACCTGAGATGTGGGGTGTGGATCTGGATTATGGGTTCGACTAGTTTCGCCGGTGTGAGAGGCTACTAAGATATCTTCTGATTCTTCTTCAGATAGAGGGGATTCACTTGATGGGGATGAAACCTCATGATTGGATGAGCTGGGTTCTTGAAGATTCAAGGAAGAGGATTCAATATTGGCGAGGTGATGAACATAGTCAGCCAACGTATTGTGAGTATCAATGGTAAAGATAGCCTTCTGTTTGCCTTTGTCTTTTGCGCGCTAAAAGAGCCTTTTAGTGGCAGCAGCTCTGGAAGGGGATTGGGAAGGCCGAGCAGTGGGTAAAGAAAGCACCTTTTGCTTAGGTTGAGTGGCAAACTGATAATTGGAGGGGAAAAGAGGAGCAAAGACTAGATCTGGAGTAGATCGGGTAGGCACAATATGAGGTTCATAAGAAGGGTGAGCAGAGGTCCTGGCTTGAATATCTCTTAGTTGGGTTGTAAGAGATTTTCGTTCTTGTTCGAGGGGCATGAATAAGGCGGCAGTATCAGCATATCCTTCGACAGAGGTGGCTAGATCCATTAATTCTTGATGTATCTGGTCTAAGCGATCATGAATAGAGATAATGAGTTGTTCTTGGGAATTTTGTTGCTCTTTAAGAGAATCATGCTTTTGGGCAAGAAGATCTTGCTTTTGAGCAATAGACCGTAAAAGATCATTCTGAAATAGAGCATTGTTTGATTGCCAGTTAAGAACAGCTTTAGTATCCGTAAGCGGTTTTTGTTCAGGGCCTGAAGGCATGATGACCGTTGAGGGCTTGATCTGATATTGCATTGAGCAGCCAGTGTATGGATCGTCAGTGCGGTTATTAGTAGGAACTGTACCAGAATTAACATGACATTCAGGAATTTCAGTATCAGTAAGTAGAACATAATACTGAAAATGGCCTGAAGGAGAATCGATATAACCGACAGCGGGATCTCCAGATTCATATCTCTGTTGAAGAAGACTTTGAGAGCAAGCGCTTCTAGGTGGTTCATCAAGATCATATTGAACCTCGAAAGCATTATCAAGGCAGGTAGAACAGTCACATGAAGAACTCCACCATCGATGTGTGGAGGTCGCAGCAGTGGGGAGGTCAATAACATTGACTTCAGCCATTGTAGCCTGTACACGAGTCATAGATTCAGCAGGAAAAATAGTTTCGACGAGACCATCTGATCTTCGTTGATGAATAGCGAGGGTATTTTGCTGAACTTCAGTGGTTGAAAACCTAGATTCATAGCTGGTGATCCATTTCTCAGGGAAAAGTTGCTTAAGGCGGGCTAGGGGCAAAGCTCGAGGAATAAAGGTGTGAGCAACGGCTCCTTGAGCATCAATATCAATCATCAAACTTTGGAGATGGGAATTCTTGTAAGGAATATTGATTGCATGATTTTGAACTCGGTATGCAATTTGGTAATGTACAGTAGCTGCTAAGGCTGTCTGAACCAAGGGAGTGCCAGCCAGCTAAACCTGAAGACTAAGAGCCATGAGCGCATGTGGATCTCGTAAGGAAACATTATAATTAGGATAAAAAGTTATAAAAACTGTTCCAGAATTAAGGGTGGTCTGGATAGTTCCTATAACAGCATCCGTATAGCGTATCATTCGAGAATCTAACAAGGCAATTCGATAAATGGCTTCAGTCGCTTTTCGTCCATGAAAAGTGATGGAGATTTTGACCGCTCCATAATGAAGATGGCTATAACCAGCCTTTTGCCAAGAAAGTAATTGAGGTGAGGGAAGAGTTAGAGCAAAGAAATGTTCAGCTTGATCTGCTAGAACCTGATGTTCGTTAAAGCTAGATATCTGGACATATTCTTTGATAGGGCTTCGAGGAGTGGACCTTTTGAACAAACTTGTAATTTTTTTAGAAAAAGTAACAGAAGGGATAGAATAAACTTGTTGAGGACGAATAGGAACTAATTTCGTGAGAGGAATAATACCTTGCGAGTCAGGGACATAATCGACTTCAAAGAGTCCATCAATTTTACAAGTTCCACATGAAGATTCTAAACCAGGAAGAGTAGAGTCAGCCATACTGATAGCAGAAGACAACAACAATGCTTGCCAGAAGTGCTATGAACGCCTGTCCGTCGGCTAGAAAGCAAAAGGCAAAAGACCAGTTGGACTTCTGATGCTTTAGAATGATAACCCAATACTTAATCTTGGAAAAGATGACTTATGGGAGAATTTCTTGGTGATGGTGTGAAGGAGGTAGAGGTGGAGGTATCGGTGGATGTAACAAAAGAAGGAGATCGAGGAATAAGACGGTTGGTCCACAGGGTAAAAATATTAGCAAGAGGTAAATCTTCGGCTAGAAACACGGAAGAACAATAAAGAAAGGTCCAAAAACAAAGAGAACATGGACAATGATTATGATGAGAAAGAGCAGAGAACATGGCTCTGATACCATTTATACACACATTGAAGGTGAGGAAACATTCAATAAGGAAAACCCACTGAGGGGGTAGGTGTAGCACTTGGGTTCGAGTCCCAGGTGTACCTGTGAGTGACCGCCATGTGGACAGGGGCGTTCGAGTCCCCCTGGGCCAGTGGTGCCACGCGGCAGTGGTGTTCGAGTCCCACGTGTCAGTGGGCCCCGCTGGGGGTGTCACAATGTCATTTTGAGAGCTCCTCCAAAAAGTTTTCATGACTTACAAGCATACGAGGAAAGTATAAACTTGACACATGAGCCTATGAACATGTCTACATTTGGAGATGAAAATGAAAACGTCGAACACTAGAGATGAAAATGAAAATGTCAAACACTATGCTAGGATTGACCTAAACGACACTATTTTTTGAATAATGTAAGCATTAAGTTTTATATTATACCTGATTGAATTTTTTTCTTGAATTTCTATCTGAGTTTATATGCTTGGATTGTGTATTAAGTCCTACTTTTTAATTATGTGATAGTTATTTATTGCATCTAAATTAATTAGTTAATTCCTTTTCATTTTGTATCAACAAGCATATTATATCTTCTGTAGCCACTATGACAAAAAAAAGGAAGACTATAGAAGCTATTTCTATATATACGAATGCATTTTTTGTCAAGTCCTCTAATCAAGCTGAGAAGAGAGCTAAGAAGCAATGGATAACCAATTAGCTACAATAAATCATTCTGAGAATGAAGGTGTAAGACTATCTAATGAGGATTCCAATTCACCAAGATCATCACCTAATACATAAAGTACATCAAAAGCAATAGAGAATGATAGCACAACAACAAAGAAACATGGACCCGCTAGGATGGGTTTGGTTTTGGCACATGCTCTTAGAATGGAAGTTGAGTTCAATGAAAAAGGGTAACCAGTGTTGACTAATTCCGAGAAGCTCTCATCTTACATCAGTGTAATTGTGCGAGGGCACATGCCTATAGTAATTAAAGATTGGCATCATGTGGCTCCATAAATGAAAGAATAACTTTGGAGTTTAATTGAGGTATATATATAATTGAATTATTTATTCATAAGATATTCTAATAATTTATTTGTAGAAATTCTTTAATTTATCCTTTTTTTGTGCATATTAGAAAATATTTGTAGTTGACAAGTCTAATAAAGCTATGATATTGCAAAAGATGGGACACAGTTGGAGGCAATAGAAGTCCAAAGTTTCTATAACAATTTAAGAAACAATGAAAAAAAGATAGAAACTTTACAAACAAATATCTTAAGCCTAAAAATGTGATGTCTCCTACAGACTGGAATACTTTTGTTGAAAAAAGATTATTCGAAGAGTTTCAAATTTGTTGTATATTTCTTATATACTTTAAATTTGAATCATCATTTTTTTCATTATTAATAATATATTCATTTTATTAGGCAAAAGGCAAAAAGTTTAGTGAAATAAGGACTAATCAAAAGCTATTGCATACAATGAGTAGGAAGGGTCATGCTCGTTTAGAGCATGAATTGGTAATGTTCTTGCTACGTACTTCATTTTATTTTTTTCTCTTTGTATTTTTACATAAGCATATGTGTTGTAAATGTTACTACTTTCCATATTTTAGAAGGAGGCCAATGAAAATTCAGATTCAGTTGCAAGAGTAGATGTATGGATAAAGGGTCATTTGAGAAAGAATAGTGAGCCTTTAAATGAAGCAATTGTAAGTAAATCATTAAAGTAAATGATATCTAGTTATATATATTAAAATTATATAACAATAGAAAGTTATCAAGTTAATTTACTTATTTTTATGTGAATGCAGGAAAAGATTAATGAAATTAGTTAATCTACCTCCAATTCAGTTGTGAGAGGCAACTTAAAAGAGGATGTCATTACTAAAGTATTAGGACCTAAGCGTCGTCGATGAGTTCGAGGACTTGGATTTGGGGCAACACCTTCAAAGGTTGATGTTCAAATTTAAAGTAATGGGAAAGTAAAGGTCTTGGAAAATATAATTCAAGATCAAGCAGAAATGATATATACTCTTGAAGAAAAATCAAAGAAGATGAAAACACTCGAGGAAAGAGTTGAAGCATTGACTGCCATGCTCTTAATACAATCTCAACAGGTGATAACTAGGGTTAAAATTGTCTTTGGTTTATTACTTTACAGTTTAATTATTAATTAAATTTATATAGTGAAATATATTTTATGATATGATTCAACGGCTTCAAAGCCAAAATGGAAGAGACATGAATATGATAAATTCAAAAGCTCAAACAACACAAGTAAACTATATTTTGAACCCATCTTTAATTATAAACTTGTATTCTTATAATGTTTATATTATCTTTAATTTGTTTATGTATTATGTAATCACAACAGGGTAGCAAGCCCACCCATGAAAAAATGTCTTTTGAAAATGCTAGATGTGAATTATTGAATTGGCATCCCAAAAATGAAAGAGACGAATAAGTTGTAGCAATAGGAAAGATTTCTTTTACAGATCCTAAAGCTAAAGTTTATTGCTTCCTACTATGCTTTGATTGTTGGAGAGTTTGGGTTGTAAAGGTAGTGAATGAAGATAGTGATTTATATAGACCTACATTAGAAATTCAATACTTGAGTGATGTTGTTGGAACTACAATTTCTTAGTCAAAGAAGTACATAAGACTATTATAAATAGGTATGCTTTTATAAATTAATTATTAGGTAAAAGTTAAATATTTTGATACATTTCTTCTATGTTAAATGGTAGGTTTGATAGAGATTTTTTTGTCACACCAAGGTTTTCTCTAACTTTTGACTTCTTCAAAAGGTTGTTACTCATTACTTTTGTATTGTTTACATTATTTTACTTTTATATCAATGTATTAATATAACTTTATGCAATTTTTTGACAAGTAATAAAGACGAGACTAGACGTGATGATGCTCCAATAGATTTTTTGCTTATAGAACTTTTTTATTTTTGTTTATAAGATTAATGATAAGTAGTGTAAATAATAATTATACTTTTTTTATGAATTATATGTATGAGACTATGAAATATATCAACTTTGAGTGATATGAAATGAACTTTTGAAATGAATGGATGAATGTTTATGTATATTTTAGCAAATATTTGTTTTATGTTATGAATGTATAGGTACAGGTAAACATATACATTATATAATGTAGTATAATATTTGTATGATTTGAAAAAAAAAAAAAAACACCTATGACAACATTCCATTGTCATTGTAATAGGAACTATATAACAGCACGCAGATGATTCTTATTGAAAGCCAATTTTTACAATGGGCGCATGTGGTTGTAAAGGACGTATAACAACTATCACGTGACCGTTGTTGAAAGGTTGGACTTCTATTGTTAACAACAGGCACGTGTTGTTGCTAGCACCCTACAACAACGTTCACGTAAACATTGTTAAAGGTTAGAGTTTCCACAATGGGCGCCTATTGTTGTAATGTATCTACAGCAACATGCATCATGACCATTGTTCAATATGTTTTATGATTGCTACATTTGATGAACGCTTATAGTTGTGAACAGCGGACACACGTTGTTGGAAGTAATCTATAACAACACGCATTGAACCGTTGTTCAAGGTTAGAGTTTTGACAATGGGCACCCGTTGTACTAACGTGTCTACAACAACATGCATCGTGACCGTTGTTGCATATTCACTAAAGATTGTGGTATTTAACAACGTGCGAACGTTGTTGTAAACTCAATTTAAGACCAATATACAACGCTTTACAACAACATACATGTGACCGTTGTTACAAGTAGTTGAGTGTTTAACAACGCCTAGATCGACAACATCACCTCGAACATTGTGGTATGGTTATAACAACGAACATTGCATGTTGTTGTAGGTGTCATTTCTTGTAGTGATCCAAATTTTGAAAACACCTTTTGCTTGCAACGGTAGCCTACTGCGGTAATGCAACTGAATATCACCAACATCCACTAGTTACCACGTTAGCCTACCATGGTAATGCCCTCAGATTTCTTTTTTTTTTCACCTTGCCTTCTTTATTACTACGATAATGCCTATTTCTACCATGGTATGCAAACCCAATACTACGATTAGGCTCATCTAGGGAGATATTCTTACACATTATAGACCATATATGGTAAAAGACCATTAGAGAATGATTCAAAAACATTAGAAACACCATGTTCATGAAGAATAACCTATTGAATCTTAATCTTCAAGGTTAAAGGTAAATGGAGGCTTGGAATACAAGAACAAGGACTAAGGCATAGAGGTGGAGATGACTTCTACGTTTTAGTTTATTATTTTGATCTAAATAAAGCTTACATGTAGATGCTTGACTACATAAATATGCATGCTCGGGACTACATAAATACTAATGCATGATATGCGATGGTAAAACTATGATATGACATGCTTACAATGTTACTTTGATTACATGTTATTTACTATTTATCTTGAATTTATCATGCCACTATTTAACAAATGACTAAACAAAGATTATAACTACATACTAGCACAGTGAAGGTACTTTACCATGGGTGTCCCAATCGAATTTGGGTATCCGATATTTTGATTTGTATTTGGGCGTTCATAGTTAACCCCACATCTCAAATGGTGAAATTAGGCATTTGGATTTAACCCCACTTTACAAATGAAAGGTTTAAGCATTCGTAGTTGACCTTTCTCCCCAGACTTGGAACACTAAGGTATAATCCTTTTGGTCCTGATTTCACCTGTAAAGAAGCAACTTTTTGAATCATCTAATTCATGAAAGTGTTGCCATGCCTGTTTTATTTGATTGAAATAATAACTTTAATATTTGGGATGATCTACTGGGCTTTGAGATCACCCTCCTTCTCTAAGTTTTCAGGGAACTTATGACCAAAGGCTGCATATGTTTACTTAGTTAATCTTTGTTTTAGAATTTATTTTATAAGATGGGCATTTTGGCCTTTAGTTTCCTTCCCAATTTAAAGTTATGTTATTGAACAAGTTAAAAGGTCTTTGTACCCCATGAATATTCAATTTGATTAATGATGTTGTTTTATTTTATTAAATGATTTTTAAGTGTTGCTCATGAATTCCGTATAAGTGAATGTCACATAGAGTTGGGACCCAAATTGAAAGAGAAAGTATAATGTGATGTACTTGCCTCTCGGGTGGCCCAAGATGATTAATGTTACTCTTTGCATATGACCAAAATATGTCGAGTATTTGGGCTCAAGGGCATTTTGCTGAAATGTGGCCTCAGGATCAGAAACCAAATGGTGTGCACCACAATGGGGAGGCAGGATGTTATAAATGTAATGGTTGTGGTCCACCAACTATGATATCAATCTCGAAATTAAGCCTTAATAGCACTAGTGACAAAGTCCATGTGACCCAAAACATGAAAGGGCAACAACCTATTTTTACAAGCTCGATTCTTGGTGTATACTATACATATTTACACCATTCCCAAGGCATTGTGATCATGAAAAAATCTACAATCTAGTGGCATGTGGGTATAACCAAGTTGTGGTTTGTGGCATGCATGAAATGTCCCCAAAATTAGATAAATAATCATGTCTATGTTATAAATAAAGTGTTTATAACTAGGTCTCATCTTCAACTTTGTGAAACTATGGGTTGAAATGAGTTCCGAGAATTTAACAATGAGTTGTTAGCTACTCTTCGAGGGATTCTAAAGTTTAGCACAACCTTTTTATTATGCTTACCACTCCCCACAATTCTCTTGCACACTTATAGAATAAAAACATTTGTTCTCAATGGGTAGAGTGTAGGCTATCTCTTAAGTTGGAAGAGTGCTCTGATCAAGGGAAAAATGCTCCTCAAGTTAAATAGATCATGCGTAAGCATGGGAAGAGCTCATGCTTCTTCTTTGTAGGCCAAAAAGACTTGTACCAAAGTGGAAATTGCTAAATGCCATTTCTCACCAACTTTTCTCATAATAAATATGTTTAATTCTTGTTCTTCTCATATTGGCCAAATGAATATTAAATATGGACTTCCACAAATATGCCATGTGACACCCCATCGACTCTTGGATTGATGGAAATCTTGGTACAAAGTTGTTATCTCCCAAATACCATTCTTTTAGGCAACAACAATAGTGCAATACACTCTCGCAATTGATACAACACACTACATCATTTTAGTTCAACCAACTATATGCATTGCAATGGCATTTTCATAGTTTTCCATTTTCTATCCTTTTTTTGCTCAATACCTTTAACATTTGGACACAAAACTCATCCTCTAATTTGATTGTTTCAACCTTCAAATAATTTTTGAACTTCCTTGGTATCAGCATCATAATGGTAAAGTGGACTAATTCTTAACTGTAATCAACCTTTGTTGACTAGAGGTTAATAAGGTTAAATTGTGATTATTTTGATTGATTTATGATTAATTAAGGTTAAAAATTTTTGAGCTATTACAACATTAACCCTAAAAAGGAATTTTGTCCTCAAAATTTGTGACTAGAAGTTTACTTGTGTGTGATGATGATGCGTCTAGTTGAACTTTCACTAAAATAGTTCTAAGTTTACACTTGTATGTCAATCTCGAGCTCATAGGTTGCTTCGTTTACTGCATGATGTCTTTATAGGACTTTCACCAATTGTATGTATTTGGTCCTTGAGTTGTGAGTCTTCGTATCTAGAATTCTCACTGCTGCCTGTTCATATGTGACATTATTCTACAAGTGGATGTCTTTGGTGGGGATGATATATGAAGGATTTAAATGGTACTTTTATAGGATAGAGACATAAAAGATGTCATTGACATTTGATAGGTTAATCATTAGCTCCATCCAATACACATTCTCTTCAATCCTCTTTATGATCTCAAAGGGTTCTATAAATCTTGGAGCAAGCTCGCCCTTTGTGCCAAACCTCTTGATACCTTTTTATGGACTAACTTTGAGGAGACTTTGTTGCCCACCTGAAACACAAGTAGCCAGTGCCTCTGGTTAGCGTAACTATTTTGTTTATCCATTGTGGTTTTCAAGTACTACTGAATAAGTTGGAAATTGTCATTCAACTCCTAAATCACGTGGGGTCCTACCGAAACCCACTCCTCAAGATTGGCACAACGCAGGGATGATCTGCATCTTTGCCTATCTAATGAGTCATAAGGGGTCATCTTTACCCTGGCTTTATAATTGTTATTATATGCAAAATTTGCTAGGTACAAGTGCTATCTCCAATTGCCCTAGAAATCAAGACATAAGATTTGAGCATATCTTCTAAGATCTAAATAACTCTCTTAGACTCACTTTCTATATGAGGATGACATGTTATACTCATAGTCAGTTTGGTACCCATCTCCCTTTGTATGCTTAACTTGAACTATGATGTGAATCTGGCATTGCAGTTTGATACTACATTATTGGGTACACCATGTAGTCTCACTATTTTCCTGACGTACAACTTTATCCAACCTAATAACTTGGATGTGATAGGCAAGAAATGTGTAGTCTTAATTAAATGATTTACTATCACCCAAACAATGTTCCCTCCCTTCTAATTTCATGGTAATTTGGTTAAGAAATCCATAATTTGTTACCCAATTTGTATTTGGGAACAGAGAGGGGTTGTAATAGTCCTAAAGTTTGGCAATGCTTAGCCTTAACTTTCTAGCATGTAAAGCGTCTAGACACATACTCCCCAACATATACCATTTTAATGGTATGACTTCTTAAGGTTTTGATATTTTTTCCTCTTGAGTCTAGGGCATCTCTAAAGTGGTGTGCCTCATCAAGTACGGTCTACTAAACCAAGTTTGATCCAACCATTGAGCATCAATAACCCTATCTTGTAACACCCCAACCCCCACATTCTTTGAGTTGAGAGTTGGACATAACCACCGTTCCTTTTGATGGTGGACTTAACCAATTGGCGGGTCGGGCCGGTGTTACTTTATAAGTGACACACACTTAACTTTCTATTTTTCAATACCACATGCCTTAGAATAAATTCAATAGTGCAATTTCACATTTATAAAATCAAGGCATTTAAAGGTAAAGAAAAATTCAACTTCTTTATTAATA
>JAJIYU010015938.1:0-12488 GCA_030144865.1 Tinospora cordifolia | reverse complement strand
ATTGAATTTATGTCTTTATATGCATGCTTTATTTATTGTGTCACGAATATACATGTTATGCATGTTTAGAAATTAAGAATATTGATGCATTGTGCCATGAATAAATATTTATGATTTAGGTCATGTACATGTTATGTTGATGGTTTAATCCGATATTGTGTGTTTTATCACTAAGAAAAGATTAAATAATGACTCAATCCACATACTGGCGTGATGATAGGTGCCAGGACAGACGTCATCGTGTGTGTTCCACCCCCCAACCCGACTTGCCGGTTTCTTTTTATTTGATTGATGATTTTGAACTGGGATTCCAAAAAGTGATCCTACTTGATAGATAGATAGGGGGTTTGAGTTTCCAAGAGTGATTCTCTCTCCCCACGATGTGGAACACAGAAATTAAACTCTTTCGGTCTGAAGGTCAGCCAAAACAAGAAATTGTTTCAATCACCTAATGTACAAAAATTTTTGATATGTTAAATGTTAGAAAGATCTACTGGGCTGTGTGCTGACCCTTCCTTTTATTTTTTCAGGGAATTAGATTACATGAAGATCATGAATATTAGTTAGGTTCTTCAAAAAGTTTCTAATTTTTATGTAAGGGCATGTTGCCCAAGTTTTAAGACTTCTGCTGTAATAAATTTTTTTTTAAATTATGTACTCAATTTAATTAATTAATTGAGTTTATGGATTTCAGTTATTTCTTATACTATTGCCTTATTAAATTCTTAATTTTAAGTTATGTACGGTTAAATACAATCAAGGTATGAATTAACTGAAATAGAAAGTCAAGTGTGCGTCGCTTGTAATGTAACACCAGCCCGGCCCATCGTTTGGTTTAGTCCACTGTAAAGAAAAATGGTGGATGCGTCCAATGCTTTATGATACGGGGGTTGGGGTGTTACAACTGGAGATGCTTATGCTAATGAGTACTGTCGAGATGTTTGTGGTAGTTATGGAGCTTGTTGATGAGGTTATAGGACCATAGATTTGAATTTGATTTAAATGAGGCAAATGATCCATCATACTTCTTCATATGTTAGTTTTCGTACTTGTGGGCCAATCCTTAGTTACCAATGGTGTAGATTTTGAATTCAAACTTTATTGATTATTGAGGTTGCATTATTATGCTTTAAATAAGTTAATTGTCAAAATTATTATTCGTATGTTTTATTAGATGCGACCTAGTATGTCTAGGAGGTTAGTGAGTTGCATATATGTGATCTAGTGTGTCCAGTAGACTTTTGATTTGAATGTGTGATAGTAACGTCCCAATTCTTAATGTGACACATGGATGACATTAAATGTGAAGGAGCATGCTTCTCCATGTTAGACTTAGATTGCAATGATTTCAAACGAGTTGGGAATTAGGGTGTTACAAAGTTGATATCAGAGCAGAGTGTCTAGACTTAGATAGAATTAACTGACATGATGAGTCGAGAAATAAAGAATATTGAACATTTATTAATATAGGTAAAAAGACCTTAGATAGAGATCGGTTGTTGCCAATGAAGCATAATGGGTCAAATGAACTTAAAAGCTTTTAGGACATAAGTTAGAAACTAAACATGTGTGAAAATGAAACCCTTGATTGGTCCAAACTCGAGATAAGGATGATCCTGTATCTCTAGTTTTTGCATGGTATTAGATGCATAGGAATTACAAGTATGGAGAAATTGTAGACTTGAGAACTGACGGGCCATGTTTGGTGAATGGCCAATGAATTTGGAAGAGCTTGTTTCGTTATGCTTGGCTGGTATGGGACAATTAAGTATAGTGGGGCTTGGGAGACCATAAAAGGTGAGACATTTGTGAAATTGTTTGGGTGTAGTGAAGTTCTTGCGTGGAAGTCTATGTCACCAAGCAAAGGTGGTATGGGACGCTCGAACTCAGAGGCATAAATGGATGCTTAAGAATTTATCAATGCTAGCATTAAATGTATGCTTGAATGAATGATTGTTGCATGCTCTGTAGTATTATTATTTTGAATATTATCATGTGAGAACAAAAACCTTGTACCCAGAAAACATATGAGGATAAGAACCTCGAGCAAAAGTTAGAAGCATCAACTGGTAGGCCACTGATTTAATACCCCCGAATTTTGTCAAATAATTAAAATAAAATAAACTAAAAACTTTGCGTTGACTCTACTGCAATAATATTAAGGAAACTTACGCAAAAAGGATTTTAGAAAGTTTCCAAAGTGATTATAGGAACGTTCTAATGCATGAGCAACTACTAAAACCGTTAGTTACTAATTCTTGTGCTCATGAAATAAATAAAATAAAAAAGGGAAGAGTTTTCAAAAGGTTCCTACAAAAAAATCAATTCAAAACATCCTAAAACTTGTCCATTAAAACTCTATATAAACCAAAGCATGAACACCATTCTCTTCATCCTAGCAAAAAGAAGACAATTCTCTTCTTGCTTTCCTTGCCTATAACACCCAAGCCTCGGAATCTAGTTACGTTTGCCACATTAGGCATACTTGTCACTCAACTCAAGATGTAATTACATTCAGCATGGTAGTCACTCCTACCTTGCTTGCAGTTACTACCGCTTTCACCATCTGAGGACTGGGAAATTATTTTTTCTTGTGTTACCTCGTGGTTTATTTGTGTCAGTCACATTCCATCATATATCAGAGTAAACATTAACCAATGTGATAATCTCAAAAATGAATAAACAACATAGGGATGATAAGCTAAATGGAACGATTCAACTTACTCATAATGATAATTAAATGCAGGCCCCGCGGCCGAGGTTCATATCGAATAGTAAATACTTGGCCCAACAGCCAACATCAACAAATAAATGAACAAAGATAATGTCAAGAGGGTCCATTGCCCTACAACTAGAAATGATCAAAGAGTTTCTACTCCTATATCTCAACAACTGATAGGTATATTATAACTACAAAATTGTTTCCTTTCGCTTGACAACACAAGTGTTTTCAATGATTACCTAAAATGAGAATTAGTGGGGGTGAGATTAAGAGCCCAGTAGATCATACATAAAAATTCTCGAGCATTATAATAGTCAAAATATAAAACATACAAACACTTATTAGGCATTAGGCGTTTCAAACAATTTAATTGTTTAGGTTGACGTTAATACCAAAATGACCTTCCTTGGCATTCCCCATTAAGTTTGAAATATTAAAAGTAGTGCCCAAAGGCTCATTACCTATTTAAAACCCTATCTTAAGAGTGATATCTCACTTGACCATCAATCCAGAGAGTGAAGTCTCACTCGACTCTAAGTCCCATCTTACTATTGCCACAAAAGCATCAAGACCCGCCTTGGGTTGGGAACACTCACGATGACTCCAGACTACTACCATGGTATTTGCATCGCCACATCAGTACGTGGTTAACTCTCTTAATCGTCTTGGATAAATGACCACAAGAATATTCACAATTCCTATATCCAAATATAAATAAATGATGGATACAAATCATCGTACATCATGCTTACCTTCACATCAATTATGTTACTTCTCACATGGTATACATGGCATATATTTCAAACAGTATTCACATTCATGGATAGTACAACATGGTATCAATATCATAAAAGACAATCAATCATTCATCTGTGTCACACACATCACTGGCATGCTTCAAAACAATCAATAAAGGTAAACATTTAATCATGCTTCATATTTAAAACAAAATAAAACTAAAGCGATTACGACAGTCATTTCCACCTAATTCGTTGTCTAGTACCCTCTATGACTTGCTTTGGTATCCGATTTTCCTCGATCTTTCAACCTTTAAGGATTTATAGATCATTATCTTAGTATTTGTAACACTTCTAATAGTATAAAGTCAGAATCTGATGATTCCCTAGTAATTATATCATGTGGTCCGTGTAATAGGTCATAATTAGGTGAATATCATGTATTTCTATCCCTAGACATCTTAGTAGGAGGGAAAAATACTATATGAATTCGTGTGCACAAGTACAAAAACCTGGGTGAGAGTTCACCGTGTTACCACGGGAAGTTACTGTAACACCCCGCCTCCCCCACTCTAATTGTCTAGCATGCTATTGCTGCACGCAAATCTCGTTGGGCATTCCTTTTGGGTCGCCTGGGAGGTAAGTGATGCCACGTTTCTATCTCTTCTCTAAGTCTCAACTTCTGGAGACTTCCTGAACAATAATAACTCATGTACCGATTTCATAACACACAAGTGAAATTATTGATGTAAATAAATCAACTTTATTTATTTGATAATCAAATAATCAAGAGTTATAAACATTCATATTTATTATAGCAGAAAATAACTTTGAACATTGTCAAAAGGACTTAGGGGTAACACGCGTGACTTAAACAACACTTTATGAACTTTGAAAAGTGGACTTTGAGTTAAAACCATCATGCAGGCTCGTTCTTTAATTTCCTAAAATGTTAGAAAAGGAGGGCGAGCTCGAGAGCCTAGTGGATCTTTTCAAATATTTAAGTCATTATTTCAACCAAACAAACCTAGCATGTCAAAACATTTTTGTATATTAGGTGATTTAAATAGATTACTTGTTATAGTTGACATTAAGACCGAAAGGACTTTTTCCTTGGTATTTTCCATTAAGTTTTGGAATATCGAAAATTATCCCTGTAAGTTAGTTACCTATTCATAACCCCATCTCAGGGGTGAAGTCATCACTCAACTACGAACCCCTCTTACTAAGACGTGCCTTAGGTTGGGAAATATCCACAATGATGTCAAATTACTGCGACAATATCTACACTACTGCCCTAGTATGTGGTTATGATCTTTATTAATCTCTTTTAGTGATAAATCACACAATAATCGAATTAAATTAGGGATATAATATGTAAGCATGGCAATAATCAATAATAGTATTCTTGAGCATGGTTACATAATTCATGTCAACATATATATCATGCATCATTATTCTAAGCATATGTAATCACACATATTCATGGCATATCAAGTCAAATATATCATATGCGTATCATATTCATATTCAAAACACAAGCACACATGCAAGCCTTATTAAAATTGAAATAATAAAATAAAACTTGGAATTCACCTCCACCTTATATGCTTAATCTCATTGAACTTGAAAATCCATGCTCTTTGATCCTTCAACCTTAGTTTGCACCTTCAAACCTCTTTAGTTGCTCAACACAGCTTCTAGCGCAAAGTTTTTGTAGAATTCCATTAGTCCACCTTCCTACTACTCTAATTCTTGTTTAGAATAACCAAAGAATGAAAAAGATGCTAAGAGGGAGGTAGATAGAGCAAGAAAAAAACTTATCTAGTTTTTTGTTGCGATGAAAAAAATGGTGTTCATGCCTAGGTTTATATAAAGTATCAATGGACATGAATAGGAAAGTTTGTGTTGATTTAGTTCTGGAACCTTTCTAATTCTCTATTTTTCTTATTCCCCAAGTCCATATCATAACAAGTGATGTTTTTAGAAGTTGCTAATACATTCTTTTGGGTTGATTTCATTTTAGAAACCTTTCTCATTCTTGTTTTCCTTGTGTGAAGAGAATGAGGGTTTTGGAAAGGTTACATTTTTAGGAACTTCCTTGGTTATTTTTGTTTCTTATCAAATTTAAAACTCTAATGTGGGGCACCACTTTTGAGTATGCTTCATGTCTCAGTGTTGTTATTAATTAGCTTCCATATCCGCACTATGCACATACGTCAGTCTCCATTTATTTTAGCTATCAGGCCCACTACTCATACCATAAGCTCTTATTTTGGCCGTTGATTTGAGTGATTTTATGTTTAATAATTTTTCTAATCATTTGGGTGTTCATTTAAGTGGTTATTTATAGATTAATTATTCAAAAATTTTTGTTTATTTATTCCCTAATAATTTGTACTATGTCCTAAATGTTCATTTGGGCAAATTCTTTTATTTACATAAATTTTAATCATTTAATCTCTGACATTTTCTACAATGTTTTCAAGACATTTTGCCCTCTAGTCACAAAATTACCATATTATACTCGGTTTGTCCAAATAATTTTCCGTACTTAAAATCATTCACTATTTCATATAGTGTTGTTCTACAATTCATTTTTCATGTAAATTGACCATTTTACCTCTGGGTGGCTAAATTACCATTTTATCACTACGGTATTTAATATACTTAGTACTTCCATGGACTCATTTATGATTTTGTATATTCTTATTTGAAAATTTATCAGGGCATTACAGTTACAGTAGTAACCCTCAAGGTTAATCGCATTATCGTGGTAATCCTAGTTTTGGGCAAAAATTGTTGTCATTACTGGGGTAGTGTGAAGTGCTACCACGGTAATGTTGTAGGAAATAGTGCACTATTGCGATCATTACCACAGTAGTCACATGATTTTCCAAAATTCTGCATTCTCATCCATGGTTCCTCATTTCTCTTTGCACATGGGCCCTTAATACTCTACACTCTAGGCTCAAAGTACAAATAACAAGTAACAAAAAAGTCTTATACCTTACTCCGAGTTGTTGTTTCCCATATTCACTTCAAAACTAGGCTTTAAACACTTCCAAGGCTCTATTGCAGACAAAAGAACCAACATTAACTTAGACAGTGTGAAACATTGATCATGAATGCATATTTAGTGTATTCAGCATGGGAAGAATGCCTCACCTTGTTTGTATCACGATTCTACAACTAAACACACTTCAAACTCCCCACACACTACGAGGTTCTTCCACTTTTGATGCCTGTGAGACAATATGTGATACCTCTAAAATTTTTATGAAATTTAAATAAATAAAATAAATCAATTGTTGGGAATTATGTAAAAATTTTGGTGTAAAATTAATGTATATTTCAACATAGGAAAAGGTAGCCCAAAATAAGAATATAGGAACAAAAGAAAATGAAAAAATAATAACATTTTTGCATGGAGCTACAGCGATAATGCGGCACAAATAAGCAAAATGCGAAAAAACAAGAAAAAAACAAGGCTTGTGACTACTGTAGTAATGGGTCAAATATTGCGAAAAAATTAATAGAAACGCACCGAAAATGAATTAGAAATTTTATCTGAACAATTACCATGATAATCTACTGTAGTAACACGACGATTTTCCAAAATAATGAGTGCAAACATTGCCCAAAACAAATTAGAAAGTCCCTGAACCCTACTTACTAATTATTATGCACAAATGTGGAGTTTTAGATGGTTTTTCACATTGAAAACACCCCAAACTTGCCAATTTCCACCAATTCGAACCCTATACAAACCCTGGCTCCCATTCTCTTCACCCGAGCAAGAGTTAAACAAGTTCTTTCTTGCTATCTTTGCTCCCTCTTGGCATCCCTTTTTCTTATTTAGCTATTCTAAACAGCAGTTGGGGTAGTAGTAATGAAGTAATGCACAAATCGTGTGCTAGCAGTTGGGGAAATCTGAAGGAGATTTAATGGAGGTTTCAAAAGGAGTAAAGTTATGTGAGGTGGAGATGATTTTTAACTTTTACTTTATTATTTTGATTTAAATAAGGCTTGCATGTGTGTGATGTTTTGAATATGCATGATCAGTTATTATACATGCCATGTAGAATACGCACGCTTAGAATCACACGAATAAAAATGCATGATCTACGATGTATGATGTTTCCATGATTATATACATAAATTTTGCTTAAGTTTTGTTTAATACATGAATGTTATGTTTTTATACTTAATAAAAAATTAATTGAGATTCTAACCATGTACCAGCATGAGGAAGGATTTCTTTGTGTGTTCCAACCATGTCAGACCTTTGACTTACAATTAGGTGTCAGGATTGACCCCAGAGTGAACTAGGTTTTCAAGAGTGATCCCACTACACTGAGAAGGGTTTGAGTTCTAGGAATTATTTGTCTCCCTAGATCTAAAACATAGAGGTTGATCCCTTTTGGTCTTAATTACAACTGAAAATAATGAACTGTTTGAATGACATACTATATTGAAAGTGCTTGACATGTTTGTCTTATTTGTTGAATAATGATTTATATATTTAGAATGATCTACTAGGCTTCAAGCTCACTTGTTCTTTCGAATCTTCTAGGAAATTGATATATCAAGACTTCATAAAAAGATGCTTAGATTATTTTTTTGAGAGTTTATTAAATTATAGGGCATGTTGGCCAAATTTACTTTATTAGAACTTTAAAGTTTATTTCCACTATATTAAATGCAAAGGCTATGTAACCTTTGGCTTTTGGATTTGATTAATGATATTGAATTACGTTATTTAAATATTTCTCAATGAACATCTTTATGGAATTACTTTGTTTAAAAATGTTTTGCAATGTTTATTAAATATTGCATGAGTTAATATTACTCAGAAAGTCCTAAGAATTAGGGAAGAGAAAAAGAAAAGACATATTGTAGCACGGGCCCGCCTCCTAGGCGGCACAACTTAAATAAAAAGTACCGTCGGATGATGTGAGCCAAGGTTGGAGGAGGCAGGATGTTACAAAGGTGGTATTAGAGCTCAGTTGGTAGGTTACTGGGTGAAATAAACTACTTTGATACCAATGGTGGTATCAAAGCCTAGGCAGTAGATGTACTGGGTAGATTTAGAAACAATGACTCATTAGGTAAAACCTTTACTATGAATCAATTTAGAATGCCTTACTTTTTATTTTGAAATTGAAAATCGTTTTAGAAAGTTATTTTTCAAAAAAAAAGAAAAGAAAAGAATTGTTTTCAAAGGTTTTGTTTTCTAACACCCCAATTCTCCATCCTTTCATTTCTCACGTTCAACTCATTTTAAACACTTTCTCGACACACTAGAACTCATATGAAACATTTGTTAGTTTCTTGGGCATACCAAAAATGTCTGATGCAAAAGTAAAGAGATAACTAAACAATTTAGTCATGAAACTCAAAATTTTATTCGACAATGTTTGAAATAAAATTCCAAATTATAAGTTTCTAAAACATGGTCTATGTGGCTGAAAACTAACTCACAAGTAAAAGTTCAACATCTAAATCAATCTAACGAGTCACACGCCCAGTCTGTAATAGCTAATCAAAAGAAAATGTCATAAAACAACCTCCACAGTGAGGTTTACATATTAGCTAGAAAATATCCTGGAGAAGTTGGTTAGCAAGCACTACTTCAAATGTCACCCGAAAGGGAAAGGTGGGGTGAGCTCAAGAACCCAATAGATCATACACAGTACAAATATAACATTATTTAATTAAAAAAAAGAACATGCAATCACTTCTCATACATTACATGTTTCAAGTATTGATTTGTGTAGTAGTTGTTAGTCAGACCGAAGGGTTTAACGTTGGTGTTCTCTCATTATCATCATCATCATCAAGTAAAAAGGAGAGAAGGAAAGTGCAATATATGCCAAATTTCAATGGATTTCACGGAAACACACCCATCACTACAAAATTTGAAATGCATCCATAATTCTATCGTTAGAAACAAGAGATAAACCTAGTGTTCCAATCACAAGAACATCGACAGTGATACTTGATGGACCACTGTGATGGTACATGGCTTGAATCTTAATTTAATGTTTTCGAAGTTTCACAAGCACATGTTTCATTATATCATGCATGTATATCATTCCAACATAGGACATATGCGACAAATACATGTAAATCAGATATGTTAATTGTCTCATGATATCTAGCATAAAGTCATACATATTTCATGTTATAAAAACATGTAATCATCAAGCATGGAAAAATAGATTATACTGTTCTGCATTCATGTAAACATATACAATCATGGCATCCAAACATTATTTAAATGCATCTAAACAATCTAGGCATTCAAAGGAATGTAAACACACAACATTTGCAACACAAAAATTCAAATAATACTAGGGAGCAAGGTAATTACTTCTACTTGTTACTTCACTCCACGTGTTCTTACTCTTGCCTTGATAGTTTGGAATCCCCAACCTAAGATTAAAACATAATTCTCTTAGTATTTGTTATACTCCTAATAGTATAAAGTCAAGGTTACTGGTCTTCTAGTAGTTTTAGCAGTTGGTCAAGGTAACAGGTCAAAATTGGTTGAATGTGATGTATTTCTATCCCCCAAACATCTCAATGAAAGAGGAAAGTACCATAGCCGTTCATTTGAATGAGTGTACACGAGATGTAGGGTTTTGACACATTACTATGACAGTGTTCGCATTCTCGTGGTAGCCAGAATAGGTTAGACGCATTACTGCCGCCATGTACCGCAGTAATCATGACTCTTGTATGAAAAACATAAAAAATGGATGTTGTGACGTATTACCGCGATAGTCTGTGTATCACTGCAGCAGTCCCATCGGTTTTCAATCACAGTACAACAGTAACATAGATCATTACCATGGTACTGTGATAGTGAATAATAGACTAACGCATTCTTTACCACAACACTCATGAGGGTCCGAAAATCTACACCTTTGTGCATTGGTTTCTCATTTTTTTCTCGCACGAGGAACCTCATCACGTGAATCTAGGACTCAAGATAGATATTTTTATGGATAGAAGAGTCTCATACATAGGTTTTGTTTGTTGATCTAATGCTTCTAGGTGCCTTAAGGTCCTAGTACATTGGGCAGGATAATTGTATTCTTCAAGAATGACGGACAACATTAGAAGACATGGATTCTTAGTGAAGACTAGAGCATTACCTGTGCATAGTTATTTGTGATGTCGTCACAATCCAAATTTCCTCATAGATGGTGTAGTTACTCTTATGTTAACGTTCGTAGCTCGTAGTAAGAGTGCATGGAATGGATTTGAGCAGATCTAGGATGCCTATGATCGCGAAATGATTTATAGTTACTTGTAATGTGATTTTAGAATCTACTCAATGTTCTATTGTGAGGCTGTTGGAAGAGAACAAAGGTTGGAACTCAACTAGAACATGTAGGTGAGAAGAGGGAGTTGCAGAAGGTGGCTTGGGTTTATTTTGCAAGTAGGGGAGAGCAAGTGCAGAATGAATTCGTGCGATTAGGTTTTTCTGTGCACATGTATATGTAGATAACTCAGTACTATGACACTCCAAACCTTCCATTTTTTATTTTCAATTGCAACATTGTGGTATCACATCTAAAAACTACGGTATCACATCTACATCCAAGTCTTCAAATTTTTTAATTGCAATACCATGTATTCTAAACCCATCACCACAGTACATGTGATACACTCATTTTAGTTTAAAATCTCACGCATTACTATGGGGTATTACATGTTTGGATACAAAGATTGCAAGTTAAGTTGATAGTGGGTAAGCTTTGTCCTAAGTAAAACTAAACATTGAGAGGGAGATAGGTTATCCCATTCTAGAAGGCCGATTGCTAAGTAGACTTTGGTTTCATCGCCCAACTGGAGGTTGTCCCACCAACTCATACAAGTAGTCGGAGTTGAAAAACACAATTATTTTCTACAAGAAAACTAGGAAGAGGTAATTAAGGGCAAAAGAAAGTACGATAATACATGAGTGATTAAAACATAAACACATGCTAAATTAAAATTAAAATATGATTAAACATGATAAAAATTAAAATTTAAACAAGCATGAATATGCTAAAAATTTAAAATATCAAGGTAGAGGTTTAAGAAATTTCCTCCACCTTAATCCGAGCTTTTTTGCAGAATCCAGCAAAATTTTTCCTTATCCACCATTTTCAGAACTTCAAGAACTTCTAATCACCAACAATGCTACTTCAACAACTCTCTAAAATACTAAAATAAGAACTTTTCACACAAGAAGGAAAAGAGAGTGAGAAGAGGTGCCAACGAGAGAGCAAGAATAAGCAAAGAGGGAAGTGTCAACGCTTTGCTTTGGAATGAGATAAAAGTGAGCAAGAGGGGATATTTATAGGTGTTCGTGAGTGCAAGGGGCCATCTAGGGTAGCTCGCCATGTTTGGGCATGTTTTCAAGCTCATAAGGGGATGGTTTCCATAAAGAGGGCAAGCGTGCTCATGGTTGGCAAGTGGAACCACCAAGGCTTCCTAATTCAAAAGATATGAGTACAATCTTGTTTCCTATCTATATGTGAACACAAAAAAGAGGTTTAAATCATATTCTAATTCAAATGTGATGTCCCATATGTGCTCATAGAAACTTTCATTTTTGGTTTCCTTGCTCATCACACAAAAACACAAGGAATACTTTCCCATTCTCTTATTTCTTGGACATCAAGCATGGGTGTACAATATCAGATTTAAGAGGAAACCATACAATAGTCAAAGATGCTCATCTTGCTTCTAAGAAAATATCTAAATAAGGTTGCTCATATGTGTGTACAAACATGTATATGGTTAGGTCAATTTTGGCTTTAGTGGGTGTGAGTCTACACAATCAAGAGGGGGTGTAGATGGAATCATGTTTTATTGTTTCTAGATGTAATAACCTCGAATTTTGTCAAAAAAATTAAAAGAAATAAAATAAGTTGAATAAATTAATTTCAAAGATTTTAAGAAATTTTGGGTGCAAATTGTGGGTTGGCACATGAAAACTAAAATATATTAGAGATATAGAAAAATTAAGC
>JAJIYU010015937.1:0-12424 GCA_030144865.1 Tinospora cordifolia | reverse complement strand
TGGACTGGAGGGTCATGTAACATATTTTTGTATATGTATTCACAGGACTGTTTACCATCTTGAACACTGTTTTGTTTTGATTCATAAACTGATGATTTTTAGTTATGGTATACTATAAAGTGTTTAATGATTTAGAAAGATTTGATCCGATTAGTGCTTCCGCTACTATTATCTTGATTTCCAGTATATATATGATTTTGAACATCCGGTGAATTTGATTTGAAATCAACTGCTTAGTGAAGCATGAAAAAATGACTATTTGAAATCAAGAAATGATTTAAACCTCGTGTATAGAGGTTTGTGTACGGATTGATGATGACAGTTGCACGCCCAGTGCCTCGGCGGGCCACGCACCGAGCTTGGAGCCGCGTGACGCCCGACGACAGGGCCTCAGATTGACAGACATGATGTCCGGTCCGGGGGTTGGGGTGTGACAGGAGGCATCCCACTGGAGATAAACATAAAGGAAAGGACATTGCGAAGGGACGACTATCCCCTTTATACATCTGTCTGCTTGAAGATATAGACAACATTGTTGTAGCTGAGTTTGATGAGTGGATTCAAAAGGGTTGGTTGAAGTGCTCAAAGTAAGTTTTCCTAGAGATCAAGTTTGTATTTCGAATATTATTTTTATTTATAATACATTGATATTAACATCTATCACATTATTTAGGTCAAATAAAGTATACCATGATCATGACAACAATCTGAATCCAGTTGTTCATTTTTCAATCGCTGATATCAATAATAAGGAATCATTTTACACATTGATCAACCAAGGCCAGCTTATCTCCTCTTCTGTAAGTTTAATTTTTTGCACTTGATATTATTGCTTGTAGATATTATACTGACAATATACCAACATGATACCAAAATATAGGCTTTTGGAGACTTTGCAATGTCTGTATACACATATTATACTGATATGATACCAATTTCACCTATATATTCCATGTCCTTAAACTATGTTATGTTGTTTTGTATACATATATTATACCAATATCATCTATTATACCAATTTCACCTATATATTATACCAATAACATCTATGTAAAGTGTTCTTAAACTCTGTTATGTTTATTATTTTAGTATAATGAGATGTTATACAAACAACATACTTATTATGTTTTGAATGTTTCATGATTATACAATTTTTATTCATGACCCAAATATTTTATTTTAATTTAGAAATTTTATATTGGCAGCATGTAGATGTGATGTTCTTTTACTTGCGCAAGAAAAGCAAGTATGATGAATCGATTAAGATGAAGTGTACAATGATAAATAACTTTTTCGATCAAAAGTTGTAGTATGTTTATGGTAGATTAGAAAAAGAGAAGGATGCATTCGTGTTAGGGGATGAGATGGTAATTATGGAGTATATGCTAGGGCACTACATGTATTGAAACACTCTGTGGTCTAATGTTGACTACGTCATTTTTCCTATTAATGTTGTGGCTGCGTTCTACTGGATACTAGGTTCCATCAGCATTCACGAGGGTTGCATATATGTTTACAATTCCTTGCGTACTCCTACTATTGATGCTGCGTCAATGGAGGCAATTCAAGCTTATTCCACCATTCTTCCTTTTTATCTCGAGATGATTGGATTTTACGAATCGAAAGTTGACCAAAAGGATAGACCTGGGAAAGAACCATTCAAGGTGCAAGTGGTTGATGATCTACCAGAGCAAGAGGAGTGTGATTGGGAATGTTTATGTTTTATTTTGCTAAAATTTTGCCACCGAAAGGGAAATTTCACATGATTTTGATGTGGTGAGCTACAGAAAAAGGGTGGCTCTTAATCTATGCTTGCATGGTAGAATGAAGCAGAATGAAGGCACCAAGAGTGACAATGAAAGATCAGGTCAATTCAGTGTTGACAGTAGGATCCAATCATAGTGAGTCTTAAAGAAGTGAAGAATGGAAGAAGCTAGGCTGTCATATCTTGCATCACAGTTTTTCAGGGACAATGTGTAATACCATTTTTGATATTTCAGATATGTACAATTTGAACACGACTATGGTTCATTTATAACAATCTCAACTATTTTTCATTTGAATTTAGTCATTTTATTGTCTTCTGGGGCAGATTGTTTTATTTTTGACTCATCTATGAATAATGTTATTCATATGTGAACTTTATTATACTAATTTTATTCGAAAATAATACAAGTGATCAATTAACGGGTTATTCATACCATTATTCATGCCTTATACCACATTTCACAAGTTATTATACTGATTTTATTTGATCTTTATCCCTATATTATACCAAATTTCACGGCTTATTCATACCACTATTCACGCATTATTCTATCGTTATCACTAGATTTTTATACACACATTATTCCATCTTTATCCCTATATTATACTACATTTTACGGGTTATATATACCATTATTCATGCATTATTCGATCGTTATTGCTAGATTTTTATACGGGTATTATTTAATCTTTATCCCTACATTATACAATATTTTACAGGTTATTTATACCATTATCCACGTATTATTCGAATGTTATCACTAGATTTTTATACACGTATTATTCGATATTTATCCCTACATTATACTACATTTTACTGGTTATATATATATATATACTATTATTCACGAATTAATTATTCGATTGTTATCGCTAGACTTTTATACATGTATTATTCAATATTTATTCCAACATTATACCACATTTCATGGCTAGGTCCTTCTGCTCATTATATTATTCACACAATATTCGATAGATATCCCTATATTTTTATACGTGCATTATTCTAGCGTTACACGTACATTGTACCACTATTCACGAATTAATTATTCGATTGTAATCACTACATTTTTATACGTATATTATTCAATATTTATTGTTACATTATACAACATTTCATGTGTTATATATACCTTCATATATTATTTACGTAATATTCGATCGATATCCCAACATTTTTATATGTGCCTTATTTTAGCCTTATACCTACATTATACCACTATTCACGGGTTATTCTATCGTTATCCCTATATCTTTATATGCACATTATTCGATCGTTATACCTACATTATACCATCATTTACGGGGTATACCATTAATCATGCATTAGTGGTATTATATATGTATAATATATGAGTAACGTACGTATACATATAACGTAATCCATTTACAATGGTAAAATAAACCTTGTTATAGACGACTATAGACAACGTTCACGAATGTATGTTGTAATAACTTACGTTCTTTTAACAACATATGACTAACAAATGTTATAGAACGTGTCATTCGACAACGAGCAACTACGATTGTTGTTGTAATTAGAACAACGTTCATATGCTTGTTGTAATGGCCTTTTCAACAATATTCTCATGGTGAACGTTGTTGTATAGATTTTACAACTGACATTTTATGAATGTTGTTGTACTGCTTTTATGAAAACAGTTGTTGTTGCACGTTGTGGAATTGACGTTGTTGTATCATCAATTTCTTGTAGTGTGCATTTTTTGGTTTAAATTTACTGACAAAAGTAAATAAGTTGACACATGTCATACATAGCGACGAGCTTTTTTTGATCCATTGCTATGATCTAATATAATCAATTTGCAAGTAGAACTTTCTCTTCTCCATTTTGCCCCCTGCTCTTCCTTCAACCCTTTGCTCTTCACACCTCCCTACTCTCATTTGCTCTTGCTGCCATTTGCTTTTCCAACTTCTTTCGCATCTCTTTGTGTAATACCCAAAAAAATTGTACGAAATGAAATGAAATGTTTTCCTTCAATCATATGTCAAATTAATTTGATAGGAGTCCATTTGCTCAAAAAGTCTCAATGAAATAAGCAATGAAATGAAACAAAGATAATTTTATGAAAATTGAGGTGCAACATTATTGAGGCCTAAATGATAAATAAAATCAATTCATTAGAAGTTTATTTGTCAATATGAGTGTCATAAGAAAGGAATTAGAAAGTTTCTCAAAAGCATGGTCTCCTGTGAGAGAAAATACAAAATAGAAACATTTACATACATAGTTGTGCGTCCCACAAGAATATAGAAGGAATGGAAAATAGAAACATTTACATGATATCACATCCAAGAAAAAAAGGAAAGATAGAAAATTAGAAAGTCCCAAAACCATGTTGCTTACATGTGTGCACAAAGAAAACAAAATAGAAAGTTTCCAATATTAGAAGGTTGCCCATAAGTACACAAGAAAACAAAGAATGAATTTTCCAATATTAGAAGGTCGCTCAAGGTTGCCCATGAGCACAAAAAAAAAACAAAATAGAAGTTTCCACTATTAGAAGGTTGCCCATGAGCACACCGAAGAAACCAAAAATGGGAGTTTCCAATATTAGAAGGTTCCATGTAACACCTCGCCTCCCATACTTGGGCTCATGTCATCTAATGGTATATTTTTCTTTAACATTTTTGGGCTACCTAGGAGGCAGGCTTGCATTACGTTATCATTTTTCCTTTCTAAGTCCCAAATCCATAAGACTTCATGTACACATTGCCTTATGCACAATATATTTCACAAATATAATAACAATGCCATGAAATAAAATTTCCAATACTATAAATTAAATTAAAATCCAAAGCATATAGGATTTTGATTATTACAGTGGAATAATAAAACTTGAATTAATAAATAAACTTGGGCCAACATACCCTACAATTAAATAAATTCCTAAGAAAATGATTTAGATAACTCCCAGATAGCTTTGACATTTTAGTTTCTTGAAATGTTAAAAGAAAGGAATGAGCTAAAAAGCCCAGCGGATCATCCTAAGTATTTAAATTATTATTTCGATAAAATAAAATTTTTATAACAAGCACTTAAAAGGAATTAAATGATTCAAACAATATTTTGTTTGGTTGTCATTAAAGACTGAAAGAATACCCCCAACATTCCAACCTGAGGAAAAGAGTTACTATACTAAACTCAAACTGATTAAAGTTGAGGTTGCATCAACTCTAAACCCTCTATTACCTCACATCTCATGATTGGAATGCTCACGGTGTAATTTTGATCTTGTGCTGGTATGTTGTTAAGATCTTTATTTAATTTTACATTAAATGTAAAAAATATAATATTTAAATAATTTGACGGAACGTAAACATTTCTACATGGTAACATTTCATCATAGACTATGCATAATTATAAACCTAAGCAGGCATATTCTATATGACATGTATATAAGATCCAAATGAAGTACCCAAAAAAGCTTTATTTGAATCAAAATATTAAAATAAAAAGTGGAAATCATTTCACTTCGAGATTGCTTCCTTCTGAACTATCTTCAGATATTTTTGATCTTTTCCATTGCTTGCACTAGATTTGCACTCTGTCGCTATACTCTCCTGACTGTTTAGAATAACTCGAGAAAGAAGAAAAATGTTAGGTGCCAGAAGGACGTAAAGAGAGAGAGCAAGGGAGGTTTCATTAGTTCTTGCTCTAGGATGAATAGAATGAGAATGGGAGGGGCTTTATATAGAGTCTCCTAGGGGCAGATTCATAATTATTAGGCATTTCTTGAATGGAAAATTTCCTGTTTACTCATATTTCATGCCTCCTTTAATTTTAGGATTTTGAAAGCACTATTTTAGGGGTTTTTCCAATTTTTTTTTGCTTTTTTAATTTTTTTGTCATTTTTCAATTTTTTTTTTATATTTGTTTTTTCAATGTACACGGGCTGTGAGCAATTTCATGCACGCAACCCATGCACGACTTTGGTTTCGCACATGGGCTTTAGGCCATGTGTGATTCTGAATTTTTTTTAACTTATATACACACAGATGTACGTATGTGTGTGTGTTTTTTCTACATTTATAAATACACATAACTACCTATGTATTTTTGTACCAAATAATTTAAAGAAGTTTACACAAACACACACACACACACATGTGTGTGTTTGTGTGTATACATATGTATGTATTTGTGTGTTTGTTTTTTTCTACATTTATAAATATATATAACTACCTATGTATTTTTGTACCTAATAATTTAAACAAGTTTACACACACGCACATGCACACAAACACACACACACACACACACACACACACACACATACACAGATATATATATATTTACACATTATTAAACACTAATTATATTCATTATTGGATGTTTTAATGTTGCACCAAAATACATTTCATTTTTCTTACTTTATTTTATACTTTAGAATATTCATAATTTATGTAACAAAATATTAATAATTGCTCAAAGTCGGATTATTTTATTAATCACATTTTGTACAAAATTGTTAGATATTACATTCTACCCCGTTTTAAATGAATTCCATCCTCGGAATTTGCATTAATCTACATAAGTGTTGTTTGGTCAAACATTTTTGGTGAATAGGTTTGGGTACTTATTCTATATTTCACTTTCCAGCTCTCAAGTGAACTTTTCTATTCCATTATGTTTCTAGAAAACTTTGACTAAGGGGATATCTTTTGTTCTCAAGCTCTGTACCTTGCGATCAAGAATCCTAAACACACCTTCTTTGTAACTGGCATCATTTTGGATGTCCACCTTTTCCCAATGGATTATGTGGGAGGGATTGAGTTTGTACTTCCTCAACATCGACACATGGAACACATTGTGCACTGAGGACATTCGGTTTGTAGTTATAATTCATATGTGCAATTGCCAATCTTGCTGAATATCTTGAAGTGTCCAATGAATCTAGGTGCTAGTTTTTCTAAGATTCGAAATCATTTGATTCCCTTATGATGACTAATCCTTAAAAACACCTTGTTGCCCAATTAAAATTCTAGAGGCTTTCTTCTTCTATCAAGATAACTCTTCTATATACTTTGTGTAGTGGCCAGTCTTTTCTAAATTTGTTTCACTTGTGTCGGGACCGCTTCCCTAGGATGAAGGACGAACTGACTGGCACAGTGTCTCAACAAACCCGCTCGCAAGCCGATCTTGCGAAGACACTGTTAAGCTTCAACATACAATGCCATATCACACACTTTCAGAGTAATCATAAGGAATGCAGAAGAATTTTAACATAAAGAACACCAATACCACTTGATATTTATCCAAAATGGGTCATTATAACATGTGTAGCAACGGGAGTGACTATCCATTATATACAAGCTTTCCTCATCCCTATACATAGTCTCTAACTCTCAAAATACAACAACAGAAAAGGAAATACAAAGAAAGCCTAGCAAAAATAGTAAGGGAATGCAATTCTATGCGATGACCGCACCCTTGCCCTTATCAACAACTGAAGAACCTGAAAAGTTAGAGTAGTGAGCCTAATTGTTCACGACGGCTCAGTGAGTAATGCAGTCTAATTCAAACTTAAAACAAGAATTCCACAAATAAAACATGTGCCATGAATGCATGAGCAATAGCATTATGCAGGTGAATGCAACAGTAAACACAATTTAAATTCATAAAATATGATTTGCTTGCTCTGTCCCCACCAGGGTGCATAGTATACTTAGTCTGATGAGCTTCATCAAATATGATTTGCTTGCTCTGTCCCTGCTGAGGTACACATATCCTTTCTCCGAGCCTTAGGATGTTTTCAGCATCCATCCTGAATTCAGTATGTTTTCCTTGCGTGACTCCTTCGATTAGTTGAGCAATCCACTTGTACTGCTTCTTTCCATCCCTAATCTGATGTAATAGGTCTAGTTGGCAAAACATATTGTAAAGATAAGCTTCTTTTTCATTAAGGTTTATACCCAACCTAAAATCTTCAATCAACCGGTACATCTGGCCTTTTTCTTCATCCTGCTTGTTAAACTTCCTACTCAAGGCATCGGCCGTTGCCTGAAGTTCAACTCCTTCTGGCTGTAGATGTACTTCAAGCTCTTGTGATCTGAAAACAGGTCGAATTTCTCTCCATAAAGATAGTGTCTCCAAATCTTTAGGGCAAACACAATGGCCACTAGCTCTAGGTCGTGAGTAGGGTAATTTCTCTCATGGTCCTTCAGTTGTCTTGAAGCATAAGCAACCACTTGTCTTTCTTGCATCAACACTGCTCTAGGTCGTGAGTAGGGTAATTTCTCTCTAGGTCGTGAGTACGGTAATTTTTGTTACTGTCTTGGGTTGCTTCCAGGTCATAACAACCTCCACTTTCTCTGGATCTACAGAGATGCCTTTTGCTAACACAACGTGGCCAATGGACTTTACAATTTCCATCCAGAACTCGCACTTACTAAATTTAGCATATAGCTGGTTTCTTCTGAGAGTTTTCAGCACGATCCTCAAGTGTTCTAAGTGTTCAGCTTCTGACTTAGAGTAGATTAGAATATCATCCACAAACACCACTACAAACTAGTCAAGGTACTGTTTGAACACTCAGTTCATCAAATCCATGAAGGCAGTCGGGGCATTGGTCAAACCAAATGCCTTCACAGTGAACTCAAAGTGTCCATATCTTGTCCTGAAGGCAGTCTTGTATATTTCAGACTCTCGAATCCTCAGCTGATGATAACCCGACCTAAGATCAATTTTAGAGAAATGAGTGGCTCCTCGTAATTGATCAAATAGGTTGTTAATTCTTGGTAAAGGATATTTACTCTTTACTGTAACTTGATTCAACTTCCGGTAGTCGACACACAGTGGCAAGGAACCATCCTTCTTCTTTACGAACAACACAGGAGCTCCCCAAGGTGATTCACTCGGCCTGATGAAACCTTTCTCCCTGAGCTCGTCCAGTTGAGTTTTTAGTTCAATTAGTTCTGCTGGCGCCATCCTATAAGGAGGTATGGCTATAGGGTTGGTTGCAGGGTGAAGTTCAATCTTGAACTCTAACTCTCTAGTAGGCGGTAGTCTGGGTAAGTCATCTGGGAACACATCCTCGTACTCTCTAACCACTGCTAAGTCTTGTATCTTCTTTGGTTCCATATGCTCTTCTTCCGAGAGTTCCTTAAACTCATTCATCTACTTTAAGCAATTCAGCAAGGCTAGGGTTGGACTTCTTGGTAGTCTCTGCATATCCCCATAGATTTTAAAGATCTCCCCAGAAGGTAATGTTATAGTTACCCATCTCTTAAGACAATCTATCTAGGCCTGGTGCTGATCTAACCAATCCATCCCCAAGATTACATCATAGCCATAGAAAGGTAGGGTATATAGGTCAATTGTTAAGAGTTTATCCCCAAACCTAAGGTCACAACTACACATCTTCTTTGAATTAACAATGGTTCCTATTGGTGTGGACACATTCAAAGTCATAGGCATTGTTTTTGTCCCAAGTTGTAACCTATCAGCTAGTTTTTCAGATATAAAAGATTTTGAGGCACCTGAGTCAAACAATAGTCTCACAGCAACATTAAACAATAGGAACGTACCTTGTACTGTAGGGGCTTGGTTTTCCTGGGTCTCAACTGTGAAAATTCTGGCCTGGCTTGAGATCACCCATTCTGACTTCCCCCCTGAGTATTCTGTTGTTGCTACTGAGAAGCCCGAGCTGGTGCAGTTGGGCAATTTTTTGCCAAATGACCCTTCCGCTTGCATGCGAAACATCATCCCAGCCTCATAGTTTCTTCCCTTGACTCGTCTTTATTTTGCCGCTATTTCTGTGGAGCCTTACCACTTTTGCTTTTCTTCTGGGTCCCTTGTTTATTTTCATTCCCAAGCCTCTTGTTCTTTCCCCTCAACCTTTGCTCCAGGTTGAGCTCTTGTTCGACAAATAGGGCCCGTTCAACAACTTCCTTATAGGTTCGGAGGCCCAATGTCATGATAACCTTTCGAATTTCGATCTTGAGACTCTATGCAAATCTGTTGGCTTTCATTCTTTCTTCCCGGATCAGCTCTTGAGAGAATTTGGCTAGCTTAGTAAATTTCCTCTCGTATTCAGTTACTGTGAGATCCCTCTGATTGAGTCTCACGAAGTCTTCTTGCAACTTTCTGAAAGTTGCCTCCAGAAAGAATTTGTCATAAAATTTTTCTCTAAACTCTTCCCAAGTCATGGTCGCAATGTCAGTGTTGAATCCATCTGCATCATTCTCTACCACCCACGGGCTGGTCCTTTGAAATGGTGTGTGGCTAGTGCTACTCATCGTGAACCTGTCACCTTCAGCACATTTAGTAATTCCTTCATCTCCTGGTACCAATGATCAGCAGAGATGCAGTTGGTAGTTCCATCAAATGAGGGAGGGTGGAGCTTCTGTAAATCTAGCAGCATCTTCTTCTGTCTTTCATCTTCCAGGTCATCTGGATTCTTTCGACGTTCCTAAGGTACTGGTGCTAGGACTTGGACTGGAATAGGCTCAGGTACTTGAGGTTGCGGAGCCATCTGAGGGATTATCTATGGAAGTGTCCTTCTCAGTTGATCTAGTACCCTCTGTGACATTTCACTCATCACGGTTTCCATTCGCGCCTCCATTCGTGCCTCCATCCATACCTCCATCCCAGCAGGCAGTTCCTGCTCTTGTTTTTCAGTCTCCTCAGAGGTGGTGGATCGAGTTACGTACCTTCTAGCTCCAGCCATTTTCTTGTAAAATTGAGCAAAGTAGTATATGTCAAATATTCGTGCTATCATGACTCTAGATTCAGTTTCTAGGTTCTCAATCTATTCAGTGGCCTAAAGTTTTTCTTCTAGGTTCTTTTCATGCATGGGTACAGGATTTGGGTTTCAAAGCACATAACCAGTAAAGCATGCATATCACACAATCATACAATCATGCTAGCACAACAAGGTTCCAAGCTTCCACCTAAGCTTTCAGGTTCACTCAAAACAGAGTTGCACCCAAACAATTTCGCAAATGTCTTGATAACTAAGGTTCCCGAGCCCACTATACTCAACCGTCCCATACCAGCGAGCATAGAGAAACTCGTTCTGCCAGAGTTACCGATCATTCACCACACATGGTCCATCATTCTCCGAGTCCAGGCTTCTTCTATAACCCCGAATTCCTATGCATCCCATATTACATAGAAACCAAAAATTATAGAAGCTTCTTGGTCTCGTGTCCTGATCAAACAATTTTCTATTTTCACACAAGTTCTCATCTCTAGCCTATGCCCTAGTGTTTTATGCTTTTGATCCACTGTGCCACTATGGCTACACTCGTTTCTACCTAAGGTCTTTTCTCTGGACCTAGGGTTCAATTCTGGTTGACTTACAACCTCTGTCTGGTCAAAATACCATATTTGGCATCTTTTTTGACTTCTATTCCCTCTCTTGCCCTAATTTTTCACCTTCTAGTTTTCTTTTATAAAAAATAAGAGTGTTCTTCAACTTCGACTACTCATATAAGCTGGTGGGACAACCTCCAGATAGGGCGGCGAGACCAAAGTTTACTTAGCAACCGTGCTTTCTAGGGCGGGATAACCCACCTCCCTTTCAATGTTTATCTTTATTCGGGACAAGGCTTACCCACTATCAACTCAATTTGTAGTCTTTGTATCGAAACAAAACATTTCAAAAACATATACTTTCCTTTTTGAAAACACTTTCTAAAATGTTCATCTATTTCAAAAATAGAAGGTAGGGCATTCTAAATTCAATTTAATTCAAGGCGAAACCCTAATTTGGATTTCTGATTCTTGTCAAGCAACTAATGTTTGACTTTCTATCTCTAGCCTAATCAATACATGTTTAGGCTTAACTTTCTTTTTCTAGCCCAAGGCACCTAAACCTAGGTTCTGATACCACCTTTGGTATCAGAGGAAACATTCTGTTCTTGGCCCAACAACTAATGCCTAGGCTCTGATACCACCTCTGTAACACCCCAACCCCCGTATCTCTTAAGCAATGTACATTGCCACCGTTCTCTTGACAGTGGACTTAACAAAATGGAGGTTCGGGCCGGTGCTACATTACAAACGACACACACTTGTTCTTTTCTTTTCAATATCTCATGCCTTTGTACAAAATTCAAGAATACAAAACTTTCAATAAAATCAAGGCAAATTAAAAGAGATAAAGAAATTCAAAATATTTTATTCATAATAGAAATTGTGAGTACTAAACTCTTAAAAAAAACTAATAATTACAGCGGAAGTCTTCGAAAATACTTTTCAGTAGAAAAGCATAAAAACTATGCGCAACATGCCCTAAAAATTCTAAAAAAATCATAATAATAAGGCAAAAACTTGCAAAAAGACCTATCCATGTTCAACTACTTCATATATTTTATGTTCCTAAAAAATAAAATAGGAAGGAGTGAGCACATAGCCGAGCGGATCATTTTCGAACAACCATCTTTCATATTCAAACTCATAACACAATCATAATTCAAACACTTGCAACCATTAGGCATTTCAAACAATAAGTCGAGTCTCAGACGGAAAGGGACTTTAATCCCTTGATGTTCTTTACTAAGTAAATAGGGTCTACTCGGTATCAACCCGTGTAACACCCGCCTCCCAAGTCCCATCTTCCACGTCATCTGACGGTTCAACTTTCTTTGATCAAAAATCTTGGGATGCTTGGGAAACGGGCCCGTGCTACAT
>JAJIYU010015936.1:0-12411 GCA_030144865.1 Tinospora cordifolia | reverse complement strand
TGTGTCACTTGTAAAGTAGCACCGGCCCGACCCGCCGTTTGGTTTAGTCCACTGTCAAGAAAAACGGTGGATGGTCCAATGCTTAATGATACGGGGGTTGGGGTGTTACAGGCTTCCATTGAGCAAATGAATGCTATGAACAGATTCAGTGGTTACCAAGGACCAGTTGGTGGGGGAGGGGGGTATGATGTTCCCAAGTACTATCATCCGGGAGTGAAAAAGCATGAGAACTTCTCATATGCAAATAGCAGGAATGCCCAACTTCCACCCAAATTTGTACCACAACAACCTTTACAAGGCAAAAAGCCATCTTTGGAAGACAAGCTTGATGAAATGATGAACATGCACTCAAGATTCTTCAAGGAGTTAACAGGAAGGGTTGACAAAAATGACTATAGAGTTTCAGGCATTGAGATCCAAATTGGAAATATGAATGCCACAGTTAAAATCTTAGAAACTCAAGTGGGACAGTTGGTACTCATCATGTCAAACCAGTAGTGCAGTTCATTCCCAAATGACACTCAAGCCAATCCAAAAGAGAGTTGCAAGGCGGTGGTGACTAGAAGTGGGAAAGAAGTAGCAAGCCCACCCTATCCAACTATGCCATCCATTAAAGCTAAAGATGTTGTTAGTTATGAGAAGAATGTCTTAAGGCAGCCAGCTATACAAAATGAAGAGCCTCCTAAATCACAAGGGAAAATCAAGGGGAGTGTTATTCAAGATAGTAAGGTCTTTGAGTCTCCATCATTGCCATTCCCTCAAAGGTTCCAAAAGAAGAAGTTGGATGAATAATTTGCTAAATTTTTGGAAATGTTCAAGAAGATCCATATCAACATCCCATTTGTGGAAGCTTTATAGCAAATGCACAACTATGCAAATTTATGAAGGAGATTATGTTTAAAAAGAGGAAGTTAGAAGACTTTGAAACTATGAAGCTCACTGAAACATGACCGTGTGATTAATGCTTTATGATCTTAGAAGCATGCTATGAATGCAATGATATTTAGTTGTATGCTTGTTTGCCCAGGATATTTAGATCACATGTCTTATGAATTATGTTATTCAATTTTACAATAGTAATATGCCATATATGAATTTGATTGCATGATATGATCTAAGTAACTATAGAATGATTAATGATTGTTAGCATGTTCTTATACTTACAAATAATGTGATGTTGAAATTAATTGTGCATGCTAGTGGTCACTAAATAAAGGTAATTAAGATCATAACCACGTACCGAGGCGATGATATAGCTACTGTGGTAATGGTTTGGTATCATCATGGGTATTTTTTCCACCCTAGGTGATTTTCCATGGTACTGTGGCAGTAGTTGAGATGAGACTAAGGTTTGAGTGAGACCTTACTCCTAAGGTTGTGTCATGATGAGAAAATGGTCTTCTGGGCGTTACTTCCAAGAGTTTGGACAAAGGGAAATACTAAGGAGATTCCTTTCGATCTTAAAGTCAACTTGAATAATCGAAGTGTTTTGAAATGCCTAATGATTTATAAGTGGTTGCATGTTTTATGTCCTTGACTTTAATAATGTTTGAGATGTGTTGTATAAGATCCATTAGGCTCTTGAGCTCACCTCCACTAATCTCTTTATATTATAATATATAGATGCCCATCGCCCAGAACTTCCATTTCTGATCTTCAATCGCAATATCGTGGTATCGAATCCGAGGATCGTGGTATTGGGACTATTTCGAATCGCAGGACTATGTTTCAACACCCCGATCCCGTGACTTTGTAAAAATTTGTGAGTTTTTAATTGCAGTACCGCAGTCTCCCATCTTAGCATTGTGGTACCAAGTTGGGGTCCCAAAAATTTTGAAATCCATTCGTAATACTACAGTACCTTGACCCAATATTGCGGTCCCCACACAAAAGTCCGACTTTCACAAACCATGACACACGACCGCGGTCCTCAATCTAGTAACGCGGTCATCGCGTGGTTCCCTTTTTTTTATTAGTATCCCTATTCTCTTTAATTCTTTGGGGTATTACATTCCGGCATGCTTGTAGGGGCTTTTCCTCATTTAGTTCAACTTTTGTGGTCTTAGAATCTTGAGATCTAAACTTCTCAACCACTTTTGCTATACCCACATTCACCGCAGAGATTCTCAAGCAATCTTGCACCTCAATAGACAGCTTCAAAGATTGATATATGTTGAAGACGACTTGGTCTTCATTTACTTGCAAGGTGAGCTCTCCTTTTTGTACATTGATGAGTGTGTGGCCTATAGCTAGGAAATGCCTCCCAAGAATTAGTGGTATCTCCCCATCTTCTTGCATATCTAGTATGAAAAAGTCAGCTAGGAAGATAAACTTATCAACCTTAACTAGTACATCTTCAATGATCCCTTTTCGACAAGTGATGGAGTGGTCTGCAAGTTGAAGAGTTATAGTTGTGGGCTTGATTTCATATAGGCCCAATTGTTAGTAGACTGAAAGTGGCATTAAATTTTTACTGGCCCCCAAGTCACAAAAAACCTTTTCAAATGTTTTTGAGCCAATGTTGCATGAAATAGTAAAACTCCCTAAATTTTTTAACTTTTGCGGAAGTTTCTTTTGAAGGATGGCACTGCACTCCTTTGTGAGCTTTACTATCTCATGTTCTCCAAGTTTTTGCTTTCTAGACATGACTACTTTCATAAACTTGGTATAGTTTGACATTTGTTGCAATACCTCAACAAAGAGAATGTTGATACGTAGTTTCTTGAACATGTCTAAGAATTTGGCAAATTGCTCATTTATTTTCTTCTTTTGAAAACACTGAGGATAGGGTAATGGAGAAAGCTCAAGCTTCATGTTGCCTTAAATAGTAATTTTAGGAAATCCTCCTTTCTTCTTTTCCCCATCACTATCAAATGGCTCTGTAAGAGCGAGTCCCTTAGAATTGGTAGACTCATCAAGTGGCATTGTAGGGCTAAAGGGAATGGGTGGTCTCTTGATCTCTCTCTGACTTATTGTGAATATGGCATTGCAACTTTCTTTAGGATTTATTTGTGTGTCACTAGGAAAGGAGCTTTGCTGTTGATTGGAAAATGTTTGGGTTAACTGTCCCATTTGAGTTTCAAGACTTTTCACAGTTACATTCATGTTTCCCATTTGAACCTTAAATCCTAAGGCTCTACTATCATTTTTATCAATCCTCCCAATCAATTCTTTGAAAAATTGGGCCTACATATTCATCATCTCATCCAGTTTGTCCTCCAATGATGCCTTCTTTTCATGCAGGCTTTGTTATGGAACAAAGCCTGATTGGGCTTGCTAGACGTTTCTGTTATTAGCATAAAAGAAGTTCTCGATGGTTTTTAATTCTCAGATGATAGTATGAGGGCACATTATTCATTTGTTGCTGCCCTTGATAGTTGCTGAAGTTGTTGATCATACTCATTTTCTCTATAGATGCTTCTTCAGTAAAGGGGACTCTGTGTGCTTCAACTATAGATAAGATCGACTAAATCTAAGGAGCTTGAAATTGTCTACTACTAATCTTCTTAGCCCATGAATTCATTTGTTGGGTCATAGAAGATATTGTTAGTTGCATAGCATACTAACTATAGTCCATGCATTTTGTATATGTTTTGCATGATTTGAGTAGGAAATAAGGCATATTCACATTTGCTTTTGCATTTAAGCATCAATAGGCACATTTGCATATCATTTGAATTATTAGGAAAGTTTCAACGTGATCGCATGCGTTTATACTTGTGATTTAATGCCAGATAAAGGTTCCTAAGTGTTTAAGCACGTCTAAGATGAGTACGCAGGGGTTTGATGGTAGAAAACAACCCAAAGATGCACAAATCAACTTATTACTATGGTAGGGAACTTATTACCACGCTAACCAATGCATGAAAAGAAGAAGAAACCCAGAAAAACACTACTACGGTTCATTATAGTGGTAGTTAAGGTGGAGCGATCCTAGAAACACCATTACCATCGTAATCAACAACTAAGAGGCTTTACTGTGGTAATTAATTATGGTAACGAGTGGAGTAACATCTTAGCAATTTTATTACCGTGGTAGGTTACCGCAGTAACAAATAGATGGAACTACATTATCGTAGTAATCGACTGCGGCAACTAGAATACAAATTTCTAGGTTGAGGAATTATCACGGTAATGACTAGCCATCATTGCAGGATAATAGAACTACCGCGATACTGCAGAATAAGACAGGGATGTGATATGTCCCCTGGATTGTGGATTTGTGTCTCGCTCAAATTACTGCGACCAATTATCGCGGTAATGTGACCGTAAAACGCATCTTCTAGGGTGTTGAACAATGAGAAACTTGGGTTATAAAAAGAGAAGTACTTGGCATCAATAGACATCCAATCTTTAGAGTTCAGACATCCAATCTACAATAGAAAAACATTTTTTTTGGCATATTCTCTGAAGTTGGGAAGATTAAGCAAAAGGTTTAGAAATGATTTGTAGCAAGGAGCAAGAGAAAACATATCCAGTTCGTCCAGTATGATTTTCGTTGTTTGTTCTTCTTGTTTCTGTATTGTTTGCAATATATTAGGTTAAAACTCTCTATTCTAGAATGTAATATCAAGTGTGTGAACCATTAATTTTGTATTTACTTCCTACATGACAGGTAAGAACATTCCACTCTAGATCTTGATTAATTTATGTTGATGTTTTGTTTTATTTCTTGTCTTCTTAATGCCTTCAATTTACTAGTCATAAATAGGAAGATTTTAGATTGTTTTGCTAACTCAGGTGAGACGTTTGATAATGGTTTGATAATGGTCAGATTGTTTTGTTTAATGGTTTGATAATCGAGTTATAAACCTGAATGAACCAATGGACCAAGAGGTAGTTGGTTTTGATAGGAGGTTGTACGTGAAAAATAGAACATTAATGCATTAGCTATTTTCCTTTGCGCCTCAAGAAAGGGTAGTAGGATCTTGACTAATAGGTGTTAAGATAACCCGGGAGGGAGTTTTATGGCAAGTGTTATAATCTACAAGAACACAATATAGATTAGTTAAGACCAGAATTAAGGGGGATCACACAAGATATTACTATCCTAGAAGCCTAATCATTATAGTTTTCATACCAGTTTTATTTTGATTTGAACTTTATTTCTGTTTTCAACAAATACTTGTAATGCGTAGCCCTGATAAAATTGATACTTAAAGTAGATTGGGCTTTGAGATTGTTGTTTTTAATCCGTTCCTAGAGGACGACATTTGGTTCTCAACCAAATTTACTACTTGTGACATTGTATACTTGCATTGTACACCAACAAGCTTTTGGTGCCATTGCCCGTGAACGACGAGCAATTGCCCGTGAATGACGAGCAATAATTTTAAAACTAGCTAAACTTGGTTAAATTTTAACCAAGGCATTTGTTCTTTTAGTTTTATTTGTTCTTTATTCTTTGATTTATTAGATACACTTGATCTTGGGTTGTTTTGCTTGTGGTGTTTTAGCTGTTGATGATCATAGACTCAACAGAGTTGAGTGATCTACATTTGGCAAAGACATTTAGCCAAATTCAATTAGAGATTAAGGGACATACACTCAATATGGCTGAAAGTAGCAGATTAGCTATTGGCAATGGGGGTGAATTACCACTCAAGGATTTCTTTAAACATGTGCTGAATAATACTATTCTAGCATAGCTAGAATGCCCATCAACACCAACAACTTTGAGTTAAGCCATCCTTAATTACCATGGTGCAGCAACAACAATTTGGTGGTTTGGTCACCAAAGATCCTATGTCACGTCTAAACTTCCAATCTGAGGTTTTTTCCTTTCTCTTTAAGGGATAAAGCAAAATCGTGGTTACAAACTCTCTTGCCTGGTAGTATCACTACTTGGGAAAAGATGGGACATAAATTTTTGTAGAAATAGTTCACTCCAGACAAAGTTCACCAACTGAAGGGTGAAATAAGCTCTTTTAAACAATCTAACTTTGATCTCTTTATGAAGTATGAGAGAGATTCAAAGATTTATTGAGAAGATGCCTCAGCATGGCTATCTTCCTTGGCTTCAAGTGTAAATGCTCTATAGTGGTTTGACACCACCAACTAGAGCCTTAGTTGATTCAACAGCTGAAGGTTCATTGATGGGAAAATCAACTACTAAAGCAACACAACTTATTGAAGACATGGCAGCAAATACATACGACCATGGAATAGAGAGAGGGTTAGTAAAGCGAATTGGCGTTCATGAGATAGATGAGATCACTGCTTTACAAGCTCAACTAGTAGCCATGACTCATAATATGAACCTGTGGGATGAAAAGATGGGAGGTGAACAGTTGCAAGGACCTCAAAATCAATCAATTCTAGCGATAACAAAAGCTCATAACTCTTCCTTAGAGGGAGAAACATCAACATAGCGACTGAATGCAATAAATCATTTAGGCAACTTTCAAGGACAACAACATAGCAATTCTTAGGTACTATCATTCATGTGTTCGCAATCATGAGAACTTATCATAGCCAACAACAAAAACATACAACAAGTGTCGCTTGATTTTGTGCCTTAATGAAGTTTACATGATAAGAAGTCATCCTCGAAAGATAAAATGGATGAGATGATGAATATGCAAGCTCGCTTCTTCAAATAATTGACAAGAAGAGTAAACAAGAATGATAACAAAGTTTTCAGATTGGAAGTGCAAATGGGAAATATGAAAGCAATAGTAAAGAGCCTAGAAACTCAAATGGGACAACTAGCCCAAGCTTTCTCTAGCTAGTAGCGAAGTTCTTTTCCTAGTGACACTCAGGTCAATCCAAAAGAAAGCCGCAAGGTGATCACAACTAGGAGTGGTAAGGAGATACAAGGACCAGCCTATCCATCCAACTCCACAATTGTAAGTGAAGATGTTAATGTAGAGAAAGTGACACAAGTGCAATCTAGTGAAAGGGAGAAGAAGGAGTTCAAGCAGAAAACATATGTTAGAATTCTCAGAACTACCATTCAAAGTAGCAAACACCTTGAACCACTGACATTACTGTTCCCTCAAAGATTTCAAAAGAGGAAGTTAGACAAATAGTAAAATTCTTGAAAATGTTCAAGAAGATTCATATAAACATCCTATTTGTTGAACCATTGCAGGGAATGCCCAATGACACCAAGCTCATGAAGGAAATCATGTCAAGAAAGTGAAAACTGGAAGACTATGAGACCATGAAGCTTATAGAAGAATGTAGTGCTATTTTGCAAAAAAAAAACTTCCTGAAAAATTAAAAGATCTATGGAGCTTCATTGTACCATGCAACATTGGCTCTAAATTTTTTGAAAAGGCACTTTGTGATTTTGGAGCAAGCATCAACCTCATGCCTATGTCAGTATACAAAAGATTGGGGATGTCAGAAATCAATCTAACAACCATTACTCTTCAATTTGCTGACCGGTCTCTTACTTATCCAAGGGGGATAATCGAGGATGTGTTAGTCAAAGTAGATAAATTCATCTTCCTGGTGGGTTTTGTAGTTCTAAACATGGAAGAAAATGGGGTGATACCACTAATTCTTGGGAGGCCCTTTCTAGCTACAGGCCATGCCCTTACTGATGTACACAAGGGTGAACTTACTCTAAGAGTGAATGAAGAACAAGTGGTCTTCAATCTCTACAAGTCAATGCAATTCCCAAGCAATGTGCATGAATGCAAGAGGGTAGATGTGATCAACTTATATGTTGCTGAAGTGATGGATGAATTCAATAATCAAGATGACATGGTTGCATGCATTTCTTGTCTTTGCCTTCATCCAAATCCATGACAGATATTGAGAAGCTGAATGTATTGGCATTGGAAGCTTTGCCACATGAACCAAATAGTGTAGAAATTCCTTTGCGGGACCTCTCCATAGCTGAAGCCCCTCAAGAAGTTCCAAAGGTTGTTGATTTAAAACCTCTCCTTGATCATTTGAAGTATGTGTATTTAGGTGCAGCCCCATCTTCACTAGTGATTGTCTCTTCATCCTTGATGTCAGTCCAAGAAGAAAAGTTATTAAGAGTGCTTTGAGAACAATAAGTACGCCATTGGGTAGACAATTGACGATATAAAAGGCATCAGTCCAACAATATGCATGCATAAGATCCTTATGGAGGAGTGTCACAAGCCTGCAATAGAGAATCAGTGGAGACTCAACCCCATCATGAAAGAAGTAGTAAAGAAAGAAGTTATGAAGTGGCTAAAAGCAAGAATTATATATGTTATTTTAGATTCGCAATGGGTTAATCCCATTCACGTTGTGCCAAAGAAAGGAGCCATGACTGCTATTACCAACAAAAAGGGTGATACCTTTGCCTCAAGAACCACTACAGGATGGCGGGTCTGTATTGACGACATAACACTGGACCACATTGTTGAGAATGAATTTTATTGTTTCTTGGATGGATATTCGGGCTACAATCATATTGTAATTTCTCCTGAAGATCAAGAAAAGACTACCTTTACCTACCCTTATGGTACTTCTGCATTTCGAAGGATGCCCTTCGGTTTGTGCAATACATTGGCCACATTCCAATAGTACATGATGGCCATCTTTGTGGATATGATTGAAGATATCATGGAAGTATTTATAGATGATTTCTTAGTGTTTGGTGCTACATTTGATGGCCACCTTGTCAATTTAGAGAATGTATTATCACGTTGTGAAGAGAAAAACCTAGTCCTTAATTGGGAGAAGTGCCACTTTATGTTGCGAAAAGGCATAAAGTCTCAATTGGAGGATTAGAAGTGGATTGTGCTAAGATAGAGGTGATAGAAAATCTAAAACCACCTACATCAGTTTGAGAGATACGTAGTTTCTTGGGGCAAATTAGATTCTATTGCCAGTTCGTCAGAAATTTCTCTCAGATTGTCTGCCCTCTAAGCCATCTTTTGGAAAATGAAGTTGAATTTGATTTTAGCAGTAAGTGCCTTGAGGCATTCGAGAACCTTAAGAAAGCACTCATTTCAGCTCCAATTATGTCTACTCCAGTTTGGGGAGAACCCTTTGAAATCATGTGTGATGTTAGTGACTAAGTAGTTAGAGTTGTTTTGGGGCAAAGACATGAAAAGCTATTTCATGCTATCTATTATGCAAGCAAGACACTTGATAATGCACAAAAAAACTATACAACTACAAAAAAAAAAGAGTTGCTGGCAGTTGTCTTTGCTTGCAACAAATTCAGGGCATACATTGTGGGTTCCCATGTTATAGTTTTCTCCAATCATGTGGCAGTACGTCATCTCTTTGTTAAAAAGGATGCCAAACCATGCCTCATTCAATGAGTCCTTCTTCTCCAAGAGTTTGACGTTGAAATCAAGGACAAAAAGGGTTCAAAAAATGTTGTAGCTAATCATGTGTCTCAACTCCAAGGGGAAGGTGATGATAATCCTAAGCACATTGCTGAATTGTTCCCCGATGAGCAGCTTTTAATAATTCTGGACCGCCCACCATGGTATGTGGATATTGCCAATTACAAAGCAATAGGTATGACTCCACCTAATCTGTAAAGTATTCAATTTAAGCGCTTCATCCATGAAGCCAAATTTTATCTCTGGATGAAATCCAAAGATAAAATTTGCCTCTGTATCGTCAATATGTTGATAAGATTATTTGCCACTGCATACTTGACAATGAAATCCAAAAAATCCTTTATGACTTCCATGCATCTCCTTACAGTGGCCATTATAGTCATCAATGAATGGCCTGACGTATTCTTGAGAACAAATTTTATTGGCTAGCCATTTTTAAGGATGTTTATTACTTTGTGAAGACATGTGATGTATACCAAAAGGAAAGAAATATTTCCAAGAAGAATGAGATGCCCTTAGACTCGTTCGTTGAGGTTGAACTCTTTGATGTGTGAGGAATTGACTTATGGGACCTTTCCCATCTTCGAATGGAAAGAAGTATATATTGTTGGTTGTGGATTATGTTTGAAAATGGGTAGAAGCTATTGGCACTACAAAGAATGATGCATGAGTGGTTCTGAAATTCATGGTTAGAAACATATTCTCAAGATTTGACACACCTAGAGCTATAATCAACGATGAAGGTACATATTTTGTAACCGTTTCTTTAATAGCCTTCTTAATCAAAGCCATTCTTCATAAAACAATTGGCAAGAATCACAAGGATTGGGCGTTAAAGCTTGATGATGCTTTATGGGCTTATAGAATTGCTTTCAAAATTCCCATAGGCATGTCCTGGTATTAACTTGTGTATGGAAAATCCTGCCATTTACCTTGTGAGGTGGAGCATCGAACCTATTGGGCTGTGAGAAAACTTAACTTTGACTCTCAAGAGTGTGGAGAGAATCAATTACTTTAGCTTGTGGAACTTGAAGAACTCCAAAGAGAAGCCTTTGAAAATAATTGAATCTATAAGGAAAGGACCAAGAAATGGCATGATAAGTTGATACAGAAGAAAGAATTCCAACTAGGTCAAAAAGTCCTTTTATTCAATTCCCACCTACCATTATTTCCTGAGAAACTTAGCTCCCATTGGACTGGCCTTTTCCTTGTCATAGAAGTATTCTCACATGGAATTGTTGAACTACAAAGCCTAGTGGATGGGCATAAATTTAGGGCAAATGGGTAGAGACTGAAATAATCTATGAAGGAGGAAAGCAAAACATTGACTCAATAGTCCTGAAAGATTGAGTCTTTGTATCCATGTCAAGCTGATGACATTAAATACAACGCTTTGTGGGGGGCAACCCATTGAATTTCAAATTTTTCTATTCATTTCTATCATGATTTGCATTTTTAATTGCCTTAGTATTATAGTATTTTGATAAAAAAAAGGGAAGGGTTACCACGGTAAGCTACTGCGGCAATGTAACACCCCAATTTTTGACCGTACCTCCGTTCATGTGTGGATCGTCGCCCGATGAAAATCGAGATGCTACTAAAATTTTTTTCTGTCGAAAATATCTTTTCTTCAAAATACAGTTCATCAGTCTTTAATTCTCAAGTTCAAGTCCATAAAGATATCATGTATAATATAAAAAATCATAGTAAGTCCTTCAAATAAATCTTAAGTAAAGCAGCGGAAACACTTTTCAAACTATTGAGTTAAACCAATGTGATACACGAGGAAAGCCATTGAAAAATAAAACAGTTGAAATTAAACTAATGAAAGTATGTTACAATAATCCAAAAATGTATAAAACAAGACTCCTGAGTCACCTATCCTCGACGACCTCCCCATGAGGTGTCCAAACAAAGTGCGGGTCTTTTGAAGTAAGTCAGCATACTCTACATCCAAGTGTACCTGAAAAATATAATGAGTGAGCTCGAAAGCCCAGTGGATCATTCCTACACATCATCGGCATTATACAGACCTAATACAAAACATTACAAACACTTCCAAACATTAGGCGTTTCAAACATTCAATTGTTTTAGTCGGAGTCTAAGGCTGGAAGAGGGTTGAGATACCTCTCAGTATTCCCTGTGACCCAATCTAATCGTAATCATAGAGGCTTCAGGTGGTACCATCCAAAATCAATCATATCTCAGTATCACAGCCTAAGAGAGGGTACTTATCTAGACTCGTACTGTCTCTCAAAGACTTCGAGCTGTCGCAGGCAGCTCAGGGTGGGAATACCTACGATCCACCTTTGTAGCTCGTCAATCTCAAACGGTGACATATAGGAGATGCCACCTCGATCCGCTTCAGGCTCGTCAATCGTACCGGTACGTGGATTCTTAATAAACCATCGTCTTAATTTAGTTTTACAAATAATTCCAATCATACCAATCATCATATATATCATGGAAAATAAATCAAATAATGCAAGCCATTCACATGAACAAATAATGCATGATTTCTTGTGGTTGCATGCTATGAATAAACAAGACATAAATTAAATCAATCATCCCTCATCCAATCACGCCAAACAAATTTAATAACTTTCCTAACAAAATTACAGTAACCCTAGAACTATTCAATCAAATGCTTTGAACCTTAAATCCGTATAATACAAATGAGTAAGGAAGTCATGCCCACCTGGTTTCGCCAATCTTCAGGCTTTATTTAATCTTATCCATAATATTCTCATGTTCAATTAACTTCTAAATAAATTAAGAACTTTCACTGATTTATGATTGCTCTAAATTTCTAAATTTCATATATTCTAATTATAACGATTTCTAAGTCTTCTAAATTTCCTAAGTTTGAAATCTCACTTTAATAATTTATTTGGAAGCTCTTATCATAAACTCAAAGTTCTAATAACTTAATCGTTGAAATTTAAATAATTTATTTACGTCATAATTAATTTAATTACGAACAAAATAAGACTTCTATTTCTCAAAACTTTAGCCTTGTTAAGAGTTGACAATTTTAATTTCTCACAATTCTTAGAATTTGCTAAAATTGTCTATAGTACTACTTCAAGTAATTATTTATTTGTTTTCCTACTTTGACTGATTTAG
>JAJIYU010015935.1:0-12569 GCA_030144865.1 Tinospora cordifolia | reverse complement strand
TCTCTCCCTCTCTTTCTGTGTTTCTCCTTCTCTGCGACTCCGCGACTCTGTCTCTTTGTGACTCCGTCTCTCTGCTCTCTCCGTCCCTCTTTCTCTGCTCTCTCTCTCTGTCTTTACTCTCTTCGTCTCTCCACTCTCTCTATATCTCTCTATACTCTTTCCGCGTCTCTCCTTCTCTCTCTTTATGTCTCTCCCTCTCTTAGTCTCTCTCTCCACTCTTTCTACTACAATTATTAGCAGCCACGTGAAAGGACGGTAACAAATTATTTTTTTGTGAAATTAATTGTTTCCCTTAGTTAATTTGATAACTTTTTTGTGAAAATTTTTATATTTTTTAAATTCTCTTTTTTATTTATCAGTTTGTTCATTAATGAATTTTTATGATTTTATTTTTTTTTATGAATTTGTATAGATTAAACCACTAGATGGCATCAGAGAGCTGTAGTTTTAGTTTGAAGTCAAAATACATTATCTAATATATGTTATTTATTTATAATTTTATAATTTAGATGTAATTAATTACTTTAATATAAATTATAACTAAAAAAGTTAAAAAATTAGTATATATATATATATGTATATATATATATATATATATATATATATATATATAGAGAGAGAGAGAGAGAGAGAGAGAGAGAGAGAGAGAGAGAGAGAGAGAGAGAGAGAGAGATGAATAAATATATAAATAATTTTTAAGGTATCTTTAAATAATTATTTTAAGGACCGCTTAGGCCCGTCTTTCCTTATGGAGGCTTACCACCTTACTGCCTTGACAACACTACCATGGACTTTTGCCTCCCAATGAGTCAGGGCCCCTTTTTTGTTCCATCGACCTTTGCTGTTCTGTCTATGATATACTTTCAGTGTTGGAGGGTTCTTGGGCCTGCAAGATCCTTCACTCAAGACTTTTTGTTTCTCCTCGCCCTTGTGTAGCCTCGATCATTGTCTCTACTCAGTTGTTGGTCCATCCCCTATCTACCGTCATCTCAATTTTGGGCCCGACCCTTGTGATGGCCCAGGCTTGTTGTTGGAGGATCACCCCCGTTATCTCAATTATGTCTCCCCGAGCTCGTTTATCCGACCTGTCTTGGCTGTCCCTTTAAATTTTTGGCGCCTGTCTATCCTGTCCACTACTTCTCTGTGCTTCTCACTTTGCTCCACCTTCTTTGTTCTAGAAGTGGACACATCAGCGTTTGTGTCTCCCTCTTCTGGCGCACTCCGGTTAGTTGATCCCCTAGAAACTGGTATTTGGTGAATGTATCAATTATCGGGGATCGTAACTCCTTTACTTCCAATGCCTAGTTCCGCTTGATTTCTACCAATCAGAGCTCCTGAGTACCCATGTCGTCATATATTTCCACCTCCTTCGGTAAGAAACCAGAATCATGGCCTTTCAATCGTACAAATGCCATTTCTATGGAGGAGTTGGACAACGTTATTTGGGCGATATTGATTAGGCCTTCGCATGCTTCTCAAATTTTCTCAAAAGCATAGACGTTCCAGTTTTTGGGTTCAATGCCCTCTACCCCCATCTAGTTGTTTCTGCTTCCTACTTGTCTTCCTTGTGAATCCATTTCTTCTTTCCAATCTTTAATGGAGAAGCCCCCTAGATGTGTTTGGTTTCATTCTGCGGTAAGGATCTTTGCGTCTTCTATTTAATGACAGTAAAGCAATCTCCTAGCCACATCCAGCTTTCGTACGTGCACTTCCTTCTTTAGCATTTGTCGAAGTGATCTCTCCACTATCTTATGTGGTGTTCCTTTGGTGGTTCTAGTGATCAGGAACTTCTTGGCCTCCCTTTCTCTGCTTAGAGTTCCTTCTTCATCGTAAGGAATGTTTTCCTTTTTTAATTTTCGTCGATGTTTCTTGACGTTGTCCTTCCCTACCTTCTTCATCTCCATGCTTTGTCCTCCATACCATCCCCTATGGTCACGTTTCCTGTTCCTTCTACTATCTCTGTTACTTGTTGGTTTCCTGATTTTCCATTCTGCTCTAGTCGGCTGGTTCTTGCGCCACCTTGTCCAATGCTTCCCATAGGTGCCTCCACACCTCCGTTGTCCTTTCTTCTATAATCACAACGCTATGGTTGTTTCCATTGATTAGCTTCGTTAGTTTTAGGTACCTACCATTATCGTTGACTAGCACCTTTGTTAGCACGCTGAAACCCTTCCCACAGAATACTCCTTTTGATATTTTCCTTTTTCCTTGTCCTTCAATCATTTTTGCTTGTTCTCTTGCTAGCTAGATTATTGTCACAAAACTATGCAATATATTTGAAGCTTTGTGACCTCCTGTGTAAGGATCTCCCTACATTCTTTTGTGTAGCATAAGGAGAAGAATTTATATCGTGTTGGAAATGATGAATAACACCATTCTCTATTTTCGTGGTCATAACTATGAATTTAATCCATTGACCGTCTTTGACCAGCCCATGTTTCATTTTTTTTTGGCCCGGCCACCGTTTGACGGGATCTCTCGGTTTCCTATCACCTGCACTTTCTGCTTCCTTTTTCTTCTTTTTGTTACTATCGTCTACCCTCTATCCTTTGCCGTACCTAATCCTTTACAGAGTTCTTGTTTCCACTCTCCTTCTCTTGTATGCCATTTTTGTTTGGTCTCGTCCAGTCATGTTTGACTTCTGTCTGTCTTTGGTCTTTTGCCTCAATTTTTGTCTTCCATTTGTCTTCAGTTGTTTGCTCTGATTTTCGTGTATTTTAACATTAACAATGTCTTATACATATCACGCATGTTAGCTTAAAATTGTTATAAAAAAGAAAGAAAGAAAAACTTATCATCAAACCCTAATGGTTGTGCAAATATAAACCTTGGCTCGATAGGTTATTGGTTTGTTAGTCGTTGTAAGTACAAGCAACTTCCATCTTCTCTATGGACTATGGCAGACATCCTTTGATTCTTTTTCTCTTCCCAGTGCCTCTCCTCTTAAGCTCTAAGCTTATTCTTCTCTTCTCTTTTTTCTCTTTAGCGTCTCTCCTCTAGGTTGCAGCTTGTTCTTCTTTCTCTTGGATTGTTACTCGTTAGGTACACACATATTGTCTTTAATCTTTTTCATTTGTAGATATTATTTTTTTTACAATCTATATTATTATATAAAAGAATCTTTATGCAGCACAAATATTTTTTCATAAAATGCTCTTTTTGATACCTTTTTTATGTTTTGTTTTTGCAAAAATTGTTTGAACTTTGATTTTGGGTGAACTCTGCCACTTTTTTCCCGAAGATTTCATTGAAATTATGTATTTTTACGGTCACATGTGAACTTGGCATTGATTGCTTAAATTACTAAATTACTTTGGTTAATTTCACCGAAATTCATCGAATTTTTAGAACATGTGGCAACACGTTCACAATAAGCAAGGTCTAGGTAAAAACTCGACAAGAAGTAGAAGCAATTAATGATTTTCATAGCCATGATGAGACTATGTCCATCATGTCGATGAAGAAATAGGCAATCATCAACATAGTGAATATTGTCTGCCTAGATTCCCTCCCTTGCAATCTCAAAACCATTTAGAATTTGCATATCCATCACTTTCTAGCTAATACGGAAAAGACATCAACTTCAAAGGATGTAAAAGAATGGAAAAAGAGCGCCCTTTGCCATAAACCACAATATCTTGAATTTTGCCTCTAGGCTTGTCATTTACAAAGATGGAATAGGAAACGGTAACAAGGGTGCCGAGAACCCATTTCCTCCATTGGCAACCAATTTCTCCAATACATACGTGAGAAACTTCGAAGTTCCAATTGACTTAATTGTATGCTTTGGCAAACATTGTCGGCCCAAAATATGACAATCATCTATTGTTTCATTTGCAATTAAAATCAAATCTGTAATGTACTTTCCTTAACACAGGCCGTTTATGTTTCAGCCACAGTTGAAGGAGTTGTAATCTGCAGCCTATTTGCCAATACTTTGGCAAAGATTTTGTGCAAACTAGTTGTGATACTAATTGGATGGGAGTTTGAGACTGTGCAAACAGTTTTTGTAATTAGACTGATGCATGTTTCATACGTGCATTTGTTGACTACCCCATTGCGAAAGAAACTCCATCACCATGAGCAAGTCACTAGATAAAATGTCCTAATACTTTTGATGCAACGACATTTTAAAGCCATTCAGGCACCACAGTTTCTCACCATAACCGTTGAACACCTCATCCTCGGTTTCCTCCAAGCAGGAGGGTCTTGTAGGCCACGAAGCCTGGATGGAACAATGCTTAATCAATCAACACTATCAACTAATCATCTGGGGAGACATTAGAGAAATTGGTCATAACTGCTTTTGGGACGAAGTTCATTCCTTCGATGATAGATCTGTTGCTATATTCCAACTTAGAGACCAGTTTCCTAGCCTACCGAATAATCGTAAGCTGATGAAAAGAATTTTAGTTAGGCTCCCCTTCTTCAGCTTATTTCGATGTGTCTTTTTCTAGACACTATCAATCCAACAGTCAGTTGCTTGAATTTGTTGTCTAAAATCAGTGCGATGCTACCAAAAATCCTCTGCATGGTCATATTGACTATATTGACACATTTGCACATCCAAATCCCACAGTTGGAGGCTCTATGTATTGCAACTCGATTAGCAAAATTTCTGCTTAAACCTTTTTAAGGTGTTTTGAAATCTTCAAATTTTACGTAAAACTAAATCCCACCTAGTCGGGTGGCACAAGTGTGGACCACCATTGTGTTTATGATACAAGTTGAATTTGATTCTAAAAAAGTTAATATGTTTTAAAGGATTGAAGGATCTGATGCTTTAATATTCTTGTTTCACTTACAATTGGATAGTGACACTTAAAATTCTGTAATTTACTCAACTTAGTATTTTCAGGTAATTGCCATTAGTTGATCTTTAGAACTCAAGGCTATTTCATGTTTTGTATCATGGGTAAAATCATGCATAAAACTTCTTGTGTCAATATTATGTAAAATTCTTTTCTTAAGTGATAAAAATAAAATATCTAGTGATAACAACATGAAAAAAAAACATTCTTTTAGGGTGTTTATATTGCAGCTTACCACATATGCCAACCATGGAATTTTGAACTAAGTGCATAATGGTGCTTGTATGACATATCTTAGAATTGTGAAAAATATCTAACATCTCAGTAAAATCTATCTTGACTTCCCTATAGTTTTTTTTTTTTTAAGGAACATATAGATTTATTGATAGAATGGATAATACAAAAGACTAAAAAAGACACCCATTAAAGAGAAAATCCGCTTACAACTTCCTACCATTCGACCCTACCATGCTGTAAGCCATTTCTCCACTCTCTCAACCATTCTAACATGGAATAACCCAAAGACATTTGACAGTTACTAACCCAAAAGGATGCTGAATACTGAGAATCCTCTTAAAGCAAGACAAACGATCAAGATTTCTCCTCAAAGATCTGCGCATTCCGCTCCTTCCATAGGCACCAAATCACTGGCATACTAGCTATAATCCAATCACCTCGCCATTGTGGAATAATCTCCTCCCGAAAAGGACATAAACTAAATTGGAGAACTTGATTATTGACTTCAAAAAAAATTGGAAAGTGTTGTTTCCACTTGTCCCACACATCTTTGGAATAAGAGCATCCCAAGAACATATGATCAACCGACTCTCCTTCTCGCTTAAATAACTAACAACAGTGCGAAGATGGATACAGGTTCGGGAATCGCTTTTGCACCATCTCCCCTGTATTGACCTTCCTCAGAGCCGCTTTCTACTCAAAAAATTTAACTTTAGATGGGATAGGAGCTTTCCAAAGTTCTAGTAAGATCGGAGACGACTGAATTGCCGGATTGTCCGATAATAGTGAAAATAAAGATTTTGTAGAAAACTCACCCCATGAGTCATTGAACCACACTACTCAATCATTACTATTGTCCAGCACACAGTCCCGAAGAAGTGTTTGAAGACCAGACTCTTCCTCAGCACACCTTGGCCCCCTCATAGCTCTCAGATGGAGGTCTGATTGGTTATGTGTCGACCTGTCCCCTATCCTCCTAAAATGGGAGATATTACAATGATGACCCGATGATTTTTTGTATAATCTTGGGAACAAATCAACGAAGGTATCAATACCCCACCATACCTCCTCCCAAAATTGAATCATATCTCCTCGACCAACTCGTAGCCTAGTGTGCTGATCATACCATTAGTGCAATGAATGAATGGACTTCCAAGGACTCCTATGGGGAATTCCTCTTAACCCCCTAGTCTCTGCTATTGTTGAGCCCATGCCTGCTTTTAATCACTTTGGTCCATACATGTTCTCTCTCTCTCTCTAGGAACTCTCTATAGCCATTTCCCTGCCAACGCTTTCTATCTTTCCACTAAATTTTGATCCCCAAACCACCTTGATCCTTTTTTAGTTGTATCTCTCGCCATTCCACAAGATGTAGCTGCTACCTTCCTCCCCGTGCTCCCCCCAGAGAAAAAATCCTCATTAACTTCTCAATCCTGGAGGCTTGGCCCTTCGAAATTCTAAACATTGACAGAAAGTAAGTGGGTAAAGCATCCAAAACTGATTTAATCAATGTAAGTCTTCCTCCTTTGGATAGGAAAGCTCTCTTCCACCCATCTAGCCTTCGTGCTACTTTAGAGACCATTGGTTCCCAAAACACTTGGGATTCGGGATTCCCACCAAGAGACAAACCCAAATACTTCAATGGCCAACTCCCTAGGCCACAACCAATTCTCAATGCCACCCTTTGCATCCAATCTTTTGGCATGGAAATTTCAGCTATGCATGTTTTCCCCATGTTAACTTGCATACTTGAGATCCAACAAAATCTTTACACAATTTTGAAAGCATTCTCCAAGGCCTCATCCTTGCCTTCCCAGAATAGGAGAGTAACATCCGCAAACTGCAAATGAGAGACTTCAACCTTGTCCCTCCCAACCATGAACCCCCTAAACATATTCATGTCTCTCCCCTGATCTAACAGTCAGCCCAACAAATCCACCACTAAAGTAAACAAAAACGGGGACATTGGATCCCCTTGTCTCAAGCGTCTAACCGCCTCAATTTTGCCTTTCGGTCTACCATTTATGAAGATTGAATATGCTGCAAATCTCAAGCACCCCCTGAACCCACTTCCTCCAATTACCTCCAAATCTTTTCTTTTGTAACACAAAATCAAGGAAATCTTGATCAATCATGTCATAAGCCTTTTCAATGTCAAGTTTAACCACCACCCCCTTTCTTTTTGCCATTCTATAGTCTTCCACTATCTCATTTGCCACTAGAACTGCATCCATAACATTCCTGTCTTTTACAAAAGCCATCTGAGTTTTCGAGACCGTGTCTTTGGACTTCCATATAGTAGTTAATATTTATTCTCATTAACTAATGTTTTTCTATTTTGATTTTTAATTTTACTTTGAACTGGTCAATAGAAGATAGAATCTCCAATAGAACAAAATTTAATGAATTGGATTGGACTTTTTGAAATTATTTAGAATTTAAGATTAAATGGTTGAAGCTTGAACTTAGGGTGAAGTCAAATTATCAATACTTGTTTTTCTTATCTGCATTCTACATGAATCACTTTAAACCAAATCTACTTTTAATTGTTTGAGCCCCTATTGTTTAATGTTGAGATTTGTGCATCAGATATTGCATTTGACATTTCCTTCTTTTTTCTGTTTATTGATCAGGAGGCTGGAATAGATGTGCGCTTGTGTGATGTTGGTGCTGCCATCCAAGAGGTCATGGAATCATATGAGGTCGAAATCAACGGAAAGACTTTCCAAGGTGTGATTGTCTCATTTAGTTAGTTAATATAGTATATTGTATATGATTCTAAATATTTCCTCGTATTTTTCGATGCCTGGGCTTATACTATCCATCTCTTTGTTACCTATTCCTTGCACATTACAAACTAGTATCCACTTTTTTGACAAATATCTTGGCATAAGTTGGCACAAGTCTTTCTTGAAAATCCATTTTGGTACGGGCCTGAATGTTAGGGGAATAGAATTCTCATAGACTCCCTTAGACTGGATTTTCTCACTGGGCAATATGCCAGATAATGTCAAATTGTAAAGAATTATATCTTTTTTCATTGATTAATAATCACTTTGGAAATCAAGCATATACTGAAGGAGCAACTGTGGTTGCAGTCTATTCAATATGGGTTAGGGGTTATGGTGGAATTTGTACCTGATGAATAGAACAATTCCTAGTTACTGGAAGTGTGCTTTATTTGCGGTTCTTTATTCAGTTTGGGAGGAGAGAAACAGAAGAATATTTAGAGGGAAAGAGAAGACTGTGGTCCAAATCCTCCAAAGAATTGAAAATCTTTTTTCCTTCATGTGTGGCAGTTAGTAGATTAGGAAAAGGCCATACTTTGGAGATTGGTTTTCAAATTGGCATGACATTTGGATGAAGTAGGGTAAGAGGGTCATGTTTGAATTCTTTGTAAAGATGGTAGTGGTATATTTTTGGTTGCTGTAATTTGCTGGTTCTGTGTATTCTTAAATATTGTACAGACTGCAATTTTTGTAACAGATATCTCATCCCAGATTATCAATGAAATAATTGTCTTTTTCAAAAAAAGAAAAACGAAAAGTGGTATGGTGGAATTTTGAAATTTTTTCAATTGCTTTAAACTTTGTTCCATTAAAATTTAAAATTAAGTTGGGCAAATCTAATATGATATTTGATAATTTTGGTAAGAAGTCAACCTGTTGTAAATATTTCTATTTAAATTTTGCAAAGATTCTTTTTCTTTATTATTTTATGCTGAAACAGACACGAATATATATGTAAATCTTATTGAATTATGAAATATAATTGTTTAAAGTGGCATTTCATATTTCTCTATTACTCGATACATGTTGCATTAGTAACAAGCTATCTTATAACATTTATGCTTAGCGTATGTAATAATATATGGACTAATTACAGATGTTTAATAAATTTACATGTTCATTTTTGTTTCATGTTAAAAAAAATTTATTACATTGAATTCTTAGGTTGATCACTGAAAATTTGATGAAACTCAATTAGATTCGAAGAATCATTGTGAGTTTTCATTCCATGTTTGGTCCTTTATTTGGCTTCTAAGATAAGCTGCTTTATCTTTGCTGAAATGATTAAGCTGGACCGTGCACGGGTTAGCTTTTCTTGGTCATTTTTGTAGTTCTTCTTCTCTCTTTTTTCCTTTTTTCCAGGTGCTTGTTTGAACTCTTTAGCTGTGATGTATCCTTTATTTTATATTCTGCATGTAATAATATCCCACAGTGGATGTGCTTATTTTTAAATCATTGTCTTCAGTTAAAAGTATCCGAAACTTGAATGGACACAGTATAGGAAAGTATCAAATACATGCTGGAAAATCTGTACCTATAGTAAAAGGTGGGGAGCAAACAAAGATGGAGGAGGGGGAATTTTTTGCAATTGAAACTTTTGCATCAACAGGTAAAATAATTTTTTACTCATTGATAATACGGTTTGTAGGGATGAAGATATTGAAATACTGGTGCATTTTGATTCAAATAACATTATTGGTCATTAATGTTGTATGTGTAGGGAAAGGCTATGTTAGAGAAGATTTGGAATGCAGTCACTATATGAAAGATTTTGAAGTTGGTCATGTGCCTTTGAGATTGCCTAGGGCTAAGCAGTTGCTTGCAACAATAAATAAACATTTCTCAACATTAGCCTTCTGCAGACGTTATTTAGATCGTCTTGGGGAATCAAAATACCTAATGGCACTTAAGAGCCTGTGTGAATCTGGCATTGTTCAGGTATTTCTCATGAAAAACTTTTATATTTTCATATTTGTAAAGATGATATCTAGAGGTTTATTTGTGAATATGTAACTTCATTGTGTCATATATGAGTCCACAATTAAGAAACAAAAAGTTTTGAACTAACCTGCTGGGTATTTCTGATTGTGATTAAATTTATTACTTAGACATTTGCTGGTAACTTGCCAACAGATGTAATTTTTTCTTGGGTTTGGCTAAACTTTAGATAAGAACTGAATTAACTTGATCAATGCACGACCCTTGCTAGACTATAGAGTAACAAATGACGACGAATTGTCATTTATAATTATTTTCATCTTAAGTGCTGATTCATGGTGATTCTTCAATTCTCGTCCATGATGATATCAATGCTCATTTTCCTTAATTTATGTGTATGTATTTATAGTTGTTTCTTAAGTTCTCGCCTATGATATTAGTGGGCAGTTCTCTTGAGTCTGTGTTTTGTGTATATGTAGAAGGTACCATCTCTCTTATGTAGGTCAAATCGCTAGGCATCAGCTTGGTGCCTTCACAATATGGCAGCATCCAAGTTCATATAATGTTTTTTTTTTTTTTTTTAAACATCAAAACTAGTTGATGAAATTAGAAAATAAATCTAATTTTGTTATTTGGGTTGAGAAAACGAATGAAGAGTCAAACAAATATGAAATGGAAACTAAACTAGGCTAGTTATTTCTTTGAAAAGTTTTAATTACTTAACACTGTTCAATGTTATCAGGGCATCATGTTGACACTCAAGCAAGTGGCCCATCTTAGTGAGGCATTAACTTGGGCATGAACAAGTATTTACAGGGGCCTAAGAAAATGATTGATTAAATTTACACATACAAACTGTGTACAAGTAATTATGTTCTCAAATAGGTGTATTGAAATGCTCTAGGAGTCAACCATTTAAAAAAAATTTGATAAACTAATTGAATTCCCAATTATAGTCAGTGTACATCAAGGACATGCTTTTAGATCCTAATCTTTTTGTACTATCATGAATAAATTGACCAAAAAAATTCAAGAAAATATTCCTCAATGTTTATTATTTATTAAGGATATAAGTATGATATAGTGTTGATTGATGAAACTAATTTGAAGAAAAAGCTAAGCTAGAGGTTTGGAGAAAAGCTAGAATTGAAGGGTTCAAGATTAATAGGTCTAACAATGAGTATGCTAAACATAATTTTAGTGGAGATAGAAATACAAATATAGAGATAGTGATAATTTAAAGTTCAAGGCATGCCAATGACTACGAATTTTAGGTATTTGGGATCTATTCTTTATAAAGGAAAATAAGTGGGGATGTGAAACATAGAGTTAAAGATGGGTCAAGCGGAGGAGTGATTTTGAAGTATTATATGATAGGGCCATCCATGCTATGTAGTATGGAATGTACGTTTTTCTTTCTTTCATGTTCTTTTCTTTTCCTTTTTTTTTGTTGTTGTTGTTGGAAGCGTTGAATGTATGTTAACAAATTAAGTTTAAAGAAAACGGAATGCTAAAGTGGATACATGGTAAAACTTTTTAATGATAATATTTGAAATGAACATATATCCGAAAAAGGTAGGAGTACCATCAATTAAAGATAAAATGGCAAAGAATTGAATAAGGTGGCACGGGCACATGCATAACAAGCTTTGAGATGCACTAGTAAGGAGTGACGTATTAACACTAAATAGTAACAATAAAGGTAGAGGTGGTCCTTAAATACAATGAATAGAAATAACTAAGAAAGATCTATCTTGTAATTAGATGTTGACTTTGCACTCGATAAGGCGAACTAGAGAAAGTGACTTCATTTAGCCAAACCCATGTTTTTGGAAAAAGGCTTAGTTGAATTGACTTGGGATCTGTTATCTATTAAGAAGAATAAATAAGTGAGTATGTGGATCATAAAGTTAACGCAGGATGGATTTTAGAAGAATAAATTTGTGTGATTATATGATTGACATTTCCTATTTAAGCTGAAAGCAAAAAAAAAAAAACTTCTCAAATTGCTATTAGGTTAGTGATACTCTATGTTATAAAATGTTAGACAACAAAGAAACTATATATGAGCAGACTAAGTATTTTTGAGCTTTAACTTATTATTGAGAAAGGGCATTGAGCTTAGCAGAGTTGAGTGAGTAAACTCTTGCGAATGACCTAGTCCTTTATTTGTAATAAAAACTATAGCATCTTAGACCTGTCAATTTGATGGCATGCAGATCTCAAAGTGTCCTACAACTTGCTTGAAGAATGACAAATAGACCCGTCGAGATGAACTGTCATTAAATGATTAATCCTGATCTTGGGGATTTAGGCTAGACGGAAATGAACCGGCTTTGCTTGATCATTCACCTTCGCATTAGGCACTGAAAAGATCGTTAAGCTCTTCAAATGTCTAGGGAATTTAAAGGAGATCTTCTTAGTTTAGGGGACAGATTTTAAACTGTGAATACAATACAAGAATGCATTGTCAAGGGAGAGGTCCTGCATTCCCTTGCTGTCTATTTTGCATCAACAACAATTTAAAGAGTAATGTTTGTAAAATATTATTACTGAGAACATATTAACAATCATATCAAGAATGAGTTGCTGAGTTCGGTAGAAGGTATTGGTTTATTGCTTCTAAATGCAAATGTCGTTGAAGTTACATAGCAATATCACTAGTATTCAGTGCCTTAAACTTTTGTTGAGAGAGAGAGAGAGAGAGAGAGAGAGAGAGAGAGAGAGAGAGAGAGAGAGAGAGAGAGAGAGAGAGAGAGAGAGAGAGAGAGAGAGAGAGAGAGAGAGAGAGAGA
>JAJIYU010015934.1:0-12431 GCA_030144865.1 Tinospora cordifolia | reverse complement strand
GCCGTTTCTTGTATGGTGTGCGCTTGCGGAAGGAAGGGAATTGATGGAGGATGACATGTTAGCGGGTTTTGACTAATTTATATTAGTGGTTGTAGAGTTCTTCCCGTTACTATATAAGTAAGATATTACAATATATTATATATTACCATATATAATATATTGTAATATATTATACAATATAAATAAGATATTATAATATAGCATAGATTCATAATATCTTATATATATATATATATATATATATATATATATATATATACTTTCATATTTTATATTTTTAATTAGTTATAAGTTATCGTTTATATCTTTAAGAATTCATTTATATGTGTCATTGTAATATTTAACTAATAATATTAATCAATTTAGTTTTCATTATGGTATTAGAGCGAATTTAAGTATTTTCTTTTTTCTTAATTTTTTTAGTGTTGAGCTGGCCATTAGCCGGTTGAAATCACTGTTGACCAACACAGCTAGTGGTGCCGTTAATGCTTTCTACCAATGCTTGTGCTCACCACCTCCGCTATACTTTACTTATAGCACCTTGCTTCTTTGAATTTTATGGAATGCATGTATTACATTCTTCAACAAAAAGGTATGTATATTTGTATAACCTTTTTAAGCAAGCATGCATCGTCAAAATATTTGTGAAATGTGTTTATTTCTATGGGATCTAACATGCATTTTCAAATTATTTTAAAAAGTCAGGTGTCAACATTACAAATTGGTTATCACATTTGCTCTTAATTAGTGCTATTTACAAAATCAATTGGAGCAATTACTATTATTATTATTATTTACTTTCTTTTCTTTAGCTCGTTGCAAAAGATGCCATTTATAATGTACAAAACTTCTAACATCAAGAGCTATAGAGTTTTACTTTTTTTTTTTTTGAAATATTTGACTTTATATTAACATCAAGAGCATTGATAAGGTAATTAATTATATTTGCACTTAAGTATAGAGTTTTACTTTTTTTTTTTTTTGAAAAAAAAAATTATTTACAACTCATATTTTATTTACAAAATTTTTTTTGTCTGAGAGGATTGTAATCAACCTCTCATCATACTTATATGTATTACACGATTTTTGTTAGATCATGACATTATTTCAAGGAAGGGAGAGAGAGAGAGGTATGCTTATGTAGGTAGAAGGCAGTTAATTGATGGATTGTTTAGATTGTTAGAACAGTGAAATTTTATTATGATGGTAATTTGTGGTATAACATGATAATTTAACTAGAATTTGACATAAATTTAACAGATTTATGTTTAACGTAAATAGGTTTCGATTAGAACAGGTTAAACACAATAAAATTTCATGTTATAAACATTGTAACATGTTAAACTCAAAAATAACTTATTTAGCATGATTATAAACAAATTAAGAGACAAAATATAAATATATTAATTAAAAATTAACGTATTTATTGATATATTGATGACATATTTTTTACTATTAATATATTGATGATATAATTTTTTCAATTATTTTTATCAAAAAATTTTATTTAAATTTATTAAAAATTAATTTTTTTTATTTTATATTTGTATTAATACTTTTACAAAAATAAATATTTTTAAAAAATTAGTTTCAAAAGGTTAAATAAATTAAAAATAATTAAGTACATGAATATAATATGATTAATGAACGAGTCGGATATGAATTTGCATGTTCGACACGATTAATATATGCGTCGGATTTGAGTTTATAATAAATGGGTAATATTCGTTTATAATACAACTCGTTTATAACACGATGACATGAATTGTCTTCTTAATTTTTTATATATTAACTATATAGATTTTAAAAGAACTTATGATTTTGAACAGTATTCATAAAAAAAAACTGAAAATTAAAAGATTTCCTGTGAACTGGTGAGAGTCCCCTTCATATTTGATTGTTTGACAAATTAAGATTCACATTGTATCATCAAAAGTGTATTTTATCGATTTGACTGACTACATTTTTTCTTTATTTTAAAGCACACCACCCCAAAAAAAAAAAAAAAAACCCTCCACTTTTTTATAGTAGTACTTAGAATCAAGTTGGAGACCGCAACTTCAACACAATTTCCACCTGGAACTCATGAACCCAAGCCCGAGCTCATACCTAACTAAAGTGTACAGTTCTTTTGAGTACAAATTCTAAAATTGGGGTTGGCAATTAAGGCAATGCAAAGAATTGGTTGGACCCAAACCCACCGAGTCCTTGTCTTCTACTATCATATTTGCTTACGGCACTCGTTGTGTCTACGTACACTTTTCATATTTGCTTATTTGGAGACTACTAAAATGATATTCATATCGTGATTGAAGCTTAAAGTACATCCATATAGACGAAATTTAGGCTGTAACGCTGTGGAAGTAAAAAATATTTAACTAAACCAAACATAATTAGATGGATTGTGTGTTGGGTTAATCTAAGTGTTTAAGTTGAAATATATTTAAGATATTCCAGCCCAATTTAAATCAAACCAAACAACTGAAATTGTTTTTGAGTTGAATTGAAAATTTGCTTTAATTCTAGTTGAGGATTTCATTTTTTTTTTTGAATAGCAATTTGTGTCATCGTGTCATAAACGGGTCGTATCGTAAATGAGTCGTATTTAATCGTATTTGTAATCGTATACCTGTTATGATCTAATTAACTTTTTATAATCAAATTTTAAAATAAATTTTTATAAAAAAATATTAATAAAAATTAAAAAAATTAAAATTTTATAAAATTATATTTAAAATAATAATAATAATAATAAATTATATTATCAATAGATTAATAAATACATTAATTTTATATTAACTTTTTTTATAATTTATCTCTTAAATTATCTATAATTGTGTTAAGCGTGTCATTTTTCGAGTTTTTCGTGTTGACCCAAATCCGTTAATTTTGTTACGTATTTGTGTCTAATTATCGTGTCGTGTCACAAATTGCCACCCTTATTTTTTTTTCTGAACTATTTGAATTAAACTAGAATTTGAATTGAATACGATGAAATTACCTACTTTGCCAAGTAACCGCTCATACAGCTTTTTAAAGATTAAAGTTTATAATTAACCAAAAATAGTAGTACTAGATTAACATTTGAAATATACATTAAAAGTATACAACATTACTAAATATGATTGAATTGTTTCAGCAATTTAATAATGTTTAATATTGATTTACCTTTTACGCACATTTGGTTTAATAGTAACTTTGACATCTTTTTTTTTTTTTTTGACAAATTCAAAATCATTTAATCTAATGTTTATTTTGATTTAGAAATATGTTTTTCATTTTTAGAGCATCTATAGTGGGCGGATGTGCTCCAGATATTCAGTTCACTATTAATAGGACTAATTATTCAAAAGGGTATTATCTTACGAACAATATATATTAAGAGTAGGCAACATTTATTAAAAGTTTTTCATATCTCAAAGATTTGAAAAAGATCGAGTTTAAATAAATACAAAAGATTGCAAGAATGGACATCAAGCATTTAATGTGTTTCAATCTCGTTGTACCATTATACAGGGTCCTGCCTGATTTTCGAGTAGAAAAAAAAATTAAAGGATATAATGCATGCATGTATAATATAATTTGTAATACCTAAAATTTTAGTGAAGTAATAATTGTAATACCGAAAATTTTAGTGACGTAATAATTGTAATACTGAAAATTTTAGTGACGTAATAATTGAAATTTGAGTTTAAAACACATATATACGTATACATTTGAATATAAATGCATATATATATATTTGTCATTGATATGCAATTAATTAATTAGTATGGAAGTATAAAAGAATATACATTTATTAATATTAGACATATAAAATTGTTGGGTAAATATAAGCTTCTCTATTTGAATAAGAAAATAGTATTTTTAGCATAATATTAAGATAAAAACATATGTGTATAAAGTATTAATTAGATGCACTTATGAAAATAATATTTCGTTTAGTATGATGGTAATATACATAGAGAAGTAATGTGTAAAGGAAAGACATTCATGAATGAAATATCTTATATATTGAGATGTTAAAGTAGGCATGTATAGGAATGAATAATCCTCCTTTAGAAAGATAGAGACACTATCTGGAAGAGGGCCCTATATAAACCCCTCTACTCCACCCATTTCATTCATCCCAAAGACAAAAGTTGAAAATTTTTCTTGCTTTCTCTCTTTGCCTCATTCTTGGCAACCTTAGTTCTAGTTCTTCTTTGCTTGAGCTATTCTAAATAGTTCGCGAAGTTGTAGCCACAAAGTGCTATAAATAATTTAGAAAACGATCTCGAGGTGAGTTTCTTTCCTTTCTTTTAATTTATTATTTTGACTTAGATGATGCTTGTTTGTTTGGATAGCTTGATTGTTTTATGTTTTTATTCTTGTTCTTTGCATTTATTTCTTTCAATCATCATGTTGCATGACCAAGAGAGTATGCTCTATAGTTGCGTCTTGTACGATCTTCTACATCAGAAATCAAACATCTGTGTTTTTGTTGATTTATCATGTTATACTGTGGTATGTTCAATTTATGTTGAAATATTTATCTACCATGCTCTTGCACACAAAAGTCAGATTAAATGAGATTTCAACCACGTACCGGTATGGGAGACTTTCTGTGTTCCATGTAGAATTGGAACTTGTTGTCAATACTGACACTAGCATGGAACGGGCTTCAAGAATGATCCCACTGGAAATGGGTTTGAGTTTCAGAATTGATCTCTCTCCCTAGATCTGGAGCACAGAGGGTATTTCCGTTCGATCTAAATTACGATTGAATTAATATATTGGTTGAATCGAATTAATCTCTAAAAATGTTTGATCTGCTTGCATTGTCTGGTTGGAATAATGGATTAAATAGATGGAATAATTCACTGGGCTTTTTAGCTCACCCCATATTTTTCACAACAGGAAATTAATCAGCTTGTGAGGAGATCTAACCATTAAAAGTTTTTATTTATTTCAATGTAGGACACATCGACCTACATGAAATCATGTATTTTCAACTTTGAATTTATTTTTCGCAGTAATGAATTATTATACTCAAAATTTTTGAATGAATAAATGAAGAATTTTATTTACTATGATGTCATATTGTACAAAGGAACCCTAATAGATTTGGATCCAAGAAGAAGAAAATGTAGCATGGGCCGGTCTCCCGAGCTTCTCAAGATTTTTTATCAAAGAGAGTTGAACCGTCAAATTACGTGGAAGATGAGACTTGGGAGGCGGGGTGTTACATGATTGTTGAGGATGAAGGAGATACAATCACAAATTGGAATGATGATGAAATGGATGCAATAATAGATATTAATCAAGAAAGCGACATGAATTTTGGACAAAACCGTCAAAGGAATGCAGAACTGTGTAATCAGAAAGTGCATCATCGTCTTTACTCAGACATATTAAAATATATTTGGACATAATTTAGTGATAACAAAGATGAAAATTAGTATAATTAAATCTCATAATAGTTAGCCATTGTTACGTAATGTAATGTTGTTAATCATTGAATGTTACGTATTTTTAATTTACGTGTGATATCTAAATTTTACAAGCGATAATGCATATAAACAAAGCATATGTGTGTATGTATCCATAAATTTTTTTAAAAATATTTTTTGTTTATTAAAATAAATAAATTTTAATTTCAAATTATATATGTATATATATTGTTAAAAATAAAAAATGATATTTTAATTAATTTTAATTTTAAAGATAATTTTTTATTAAATTTTTTAAATTTAAAAAGTAATATTTAAAAATAACCAATGTAAATAAATAATTTTAAAATGTACTATTTAAAATTAATACTTTTAAATGTGAATAATATATTTTATAAATAAAATATTATAAATAATAAATTAATGTAATTATGAGTCTCATATTCTAATATAGTTAATAAATTATAAATTATTATAAGAGTTAGTCTAATATCAATTAAAACAGTCGAATTTCCATATCATTGATTTAGTTGCACCTTTTATCAATATAAAATTGAATTTTATTTAATTCAACCTCCATTCTCAAAATCCAACCTAAGTTATAGATATTACTGGGTGGCTACATGGTGTCCACTAACATAAGGGCATCACCAATGTTGTATAAAGACAGTTGAGGTGGCGCTCTATTGAACACCACTTCAGCATTCTGAGTATTGAGCGTTTGGTGCAGATCGAGCACTCAATGTCCTAAATTTTTTTTATTTTTATTATTTAATTTTTTTAAATAATATATTTATAAACTCGTATGCCCAGTCTACACAGAATGTGTGGGCATTCCAAATTCCCTAATGGTCACAGTAGGAGTCACACATCTCTCTTGAGTAGCATTAGTTGCCAACATTTGGCACTCTGCTCGAGTTAGAATTGAATCTACGGCACACTGACCCAACTTCCTACGCCGAATCTCACTGGACCACCACGTGGCGCTTCCACCACTGCTTCTCTGTCCCGCTCCGACATACAACGTCCGACCTCTCTGTCCCGTTTGCAGTTTTCTGCCGCGTGTCCAGTTCTTATAAAATGACATATCATTCTATTTCCTCTAAGCTCATTCTATAATATTTAAAAAAATTTATCAATAAAGAGAATTTTTCTTTTAACTTTTTGGTGCCATTCGTAGTTTTGTTCATTCTTATTTCTAGTTAGTCAGTTTTTGCATCAAAAACTGACTAACTAAAACACACTACAACATACATATGATTTGCCGAAATTTGCTTTGGTCGGTTGATATATATTTAAGAGTAGTGAAAATTTAAATTTGACTAATTTTAAATTAGGTTATCTAATTCATCAATTCATACACGTGTCGTAAAGATAGTGTTAAAAATTTTATTTTCTGAAACAATTATTATGTTAGTATTATTGACGAGACTTTTTATATGTCCTATATTAAGTTTATTAATACATTTTATAGAAAAATGTAAATGAGTTTATATTTAATTGATTGGAAAATTTTTTCTCTTTAACTAAATTCTTTAAGGTAAAAAAAACTTTATTATTTATAAGTCTAATCAATTACAGGACCTATGATTAATGCCTAATCGTGCACCTTTGAAAAAAAAAATTGTGGACCCATAAACAAGAAAGCGATGGCTTGATGTAGCACAGAGCGGTGCCTTGCAAATCACGCTTGCTCATAACACACACACACACACACATATATATATATATATATGTTCAGAAAAGTTATTAATTAAGGTCAAAGATATGAATCATCACCGATAAGACACGTTTCAAGATTCTTTTGTGGGTTGGAAGGGAAGTGAGTGAGAGAAATCAACGGGTAGGTTGTTAAGCTAATCAATCTCGACTATTGTGTTTTTGTTTTTTTTTTTGTAATTTAGCTTTAATTGTTTTTTTTTTTTTTTGGGTTTGTTGTAACTTGTACTTTCCCAAACTGAAGGCCACAAAAAAAGTTTTTACTTAATATATTTTTTAAACAAATATAATATTTATCCTATCGTTGCATCATTTAGTAATGTAATAAACAAAAATACATAATGAAAGAAATACATGTGTATACTTTATACTTATCAAAATTTAGCTAAAAGTTGTAAATAAATACATAAACAAAAAAAAAAAATGCAACCTAAAGTAATTAGATAAATACAAATCTACTACCTTAGAAAAGAATGAGAAAAGGGTTTGAAACAAATAATAAATTTTTAAAAAGGTGTATAAGAAAGTAGATGAACTAACTTGGTTTAATAGGTGGGTGGAGAACCACCTGGGGTTTATGGCCTTGCTTGATACAGCGTTTATAATGTTATTAAACACCAAAAAACAAAAAAAAAAACCCAGTTTTGGACATTTTGCGGGCAAAATGTTTTTTTTTTTTTACTTTTTTTGTAAAATTATTTTTTTAGATACATTTAAATAAAAAAAATTGCAAAAAGCTGCATTAAACAAATCAATATTTTGAATATTACACATATCCTTTTCATTTCACAAACTCAGGAACTTACAAATATATATTCATTTTGTATCTTAATATGTTTATATTACATGATTTATATATGAATTAGGATATTTTAGGGTTATGTATTTTTTTTTAAAAAAAATTTTGTTTCAAACAGGGTGATGTATTTTGTTACTAAACAAGACCTGAATTCCTGTTTAAAGCATGGGGTCCCATTATGTATCAGTAGTACCTTTGGTTTGTTTTTTATGTATGACAACATGGGTCCAATTATACAAACTGCCATTATGTTGCCTTCATCTAACTTGCTTTTCCATTAATTTTACGGTATGTCTTCGCGTCAATTTTACATGTATATTAAGATTAATTACCATTTAAACTACGATAAGATTATAAATTATAGAGCTCTTCGAACGTGATAAACTTAAACTTAGAACATCTAGTTAAAAGACAGTGAATCCACTTAATCCAACCTTTATTTGAGAGTTTTATCAAACTTTTAAGCAAGGTTAAAAATTAATCCTTTCTTATGAAAAATAAAATAATTAATATTATATAAAAGCCAAACTTTATAAACTCATGCACAAATTCCACATACTACTATAGGGAAGTTGGCAACAACAATTAACGCAATAAATAAAATAGCCTTAGGAAAAAAAGCAATTTTTTTAGACTACGGTCATATCTCCTTAAGTAAAACCTAGCGTGAATATAATTGAATAAAATTAATTTAAAATAAAAAGTCAAGAAAATCATAATTTGGTTTGAATTTAGAACTACTTGATGTATTTTCTTTTAACACGGGTACATATTTATTTTAAATTAATTGAATAAAATTAATTTAAAACAAAAAGTCAAGAAAAATCTCTCTCTCAATATTTTAGAGATAGGACTAATCTAGAAATAGGATATTGCATGACTAGCAGAACTTCTCCAACTAAAATAAAATAATCAGTAGTAAATTAAATTTAGAACTAATTTATTTAATACTTACAACCTAATGGATCTTCCCTTAAATCATAGACTAGAGTTAGGACTGGTAGGAAGACTCCCCCCGTGCCCTCAAATTTTGGGGACACACATTTATATCTATACACCCAAATACCTATATTTAATTTTTACATGCATTTTTTTAACCAAAATTAAATACCTATATATAAAAATTAATTTTAGATCTAAGTTTTTTATATTTACTTTTAATATCATTTAAACACTTTTTAATTATTATTTATGCTAAAAAGTTTAAAATGTTGAGAAAAATATCACTTCAAATAAGAGATTTAGCAACAACAATTTTTTAACCAGCAACAAAAATATAAAAACGCAATTTAATTTTGGTTAAAAATAGAAAGTTTGACAATACGTAATAGTTGCATTAAAACTGTTAACACTCTCATCTTTTTCTTCTCCTTTGTCTTTTTTCATCATGTCCAACTTTCAATTTTCTTCCTAGAATTCTTGTTCAGTCGATCGCTTCCTTTTATTCTATTTTTAGTTTAATTTCATTTTTTTGACAAGCTCAAAACTACCATTGAAGGATTTTTTTTTTTCTCTTCTTTGCCAGCCACTATTTTCATTTATCAAGCTTTTTTGTTTTCAATAATTACTTTTATTATTTAATTAATCATATTATTTTAGTTTTTAATTATATTAATTTATTTTTTGTTATATTTTAATGAAAATTTTATTGAATTAGTTTTTTTATTTTATTATAAATAATTTATGATTTTAAATGTAATTATAGAATTTTAAAATTATATATATATATATATATGGCACTCAAACTAAACGATCATCTAGTTATTAGCATAACTCTTATGGTTAAACTCATTAAAGGATTAATATATCATTCAAATCATCAACTCATTAAACTCTTATTCATTAGACTTTCACTTAGTATAGGTTTTACAATCACATCAATTTATTAAATACACTAATTATAATGTTTCATTTATAAAATATTTTTTTTTTCAAAATACCTATTATTTTAAATATTTTTTATTTAAAATATTAATTTTTAAATAATTTATTTGAAATATGATTTTTTAAATATCACATTTTTCTTTTAAATTGTTAATTAAAAATATTATTAAGATTTTTTTAAAATTATATATATTATTTATTTCTAAAAATAACTATTTATTTATATTTATATGTTATTTAAAATTAAAATTTATTTGTTTTATAAAAATATTTTAATTTTTATCAAAATCTCAAATTTAATTTAACTTAAAATAATTTTCTTATTGGTATTTTATAAATTAAAAATAAATATATTTTATTGGCTAATTTCCAACGGTTACTTTCTAACAGCTAGTTTTTAACAATTACTTGCCAAGGGCTAGCGTTTAAAGAATATTATATAATCAAAAAATAAATGATTCACATAAGAGTTAATAATTAAGATAAATAACAAAATAATAATTAATTAAGATAACGCCGTACATATTTGTTGTTAACTACTAATTCTTATATTTTCTTTTTATAACATTACAAATCATACAATGATCCTTAAGTTGTCCGAGGGTCATATTACTCGTAATCATCATCAAAATTTTATAATCGGAAGTAACTTCATATGCACTTTACGTCGTTTGCTTATCAACCTGTTTATCTTTTTTCAATTTTATAATTTTTTTTCCCACATTTCTTCAAATTTTTCATTGATAGTTGATATACTTGTCTCTTTTGCCTTTTCTTTATTCTTTGCACGTTCTCTACTCTTTGTTGCCTGTTGGCCCATTGGACAAACTCCAGCTATGTCATCATCACCTACTTAACTTGTATCTGCATTTGATGAAGACGTGTATGTACCAATTCATTAAGATGTGATTTATTGGTTCCATGGTGCTAGCTAATACTTGATCTTCATTTGGAATTATCTTTTAACATCACCCAAATGTTGTGATAGTTGAAATGCTTCTTATGTTGTTGATAGTATATAGTTTGAACATATTTCTTCACTTGGTCATCATTCTAACCACTATAGTGCTCTCCTAATATTTTATTGTACACCTGATTAAAATCATTGACAATAGAAAGAATCAAAAACCAGTATTGCTTAACCAAATTTGGTTTTCTGGGTAGACTAGACTTGCGATTTTTATTAAAGTACTTTGTAACTAGTTTTCAAAACGTTTAGTCACTTTGTCTATTGTCAACAATACAATCAATCAAAACTGTTAGCCAAGTACTTACCCGCATACAATCATCTTGCGTGTTTCATGGTTGACGATTGTCTACAACATCTTCACTCGAGTCCTCTAATTTGTCACTCGCTGGTTGCCTTGAAAATGGTGAAAATATAGAATCAGATATGAAATTCATCTCCGTTACATTTTGAAGTTGCGTATTAGAAGATCGATTTACAATTTTGGACGCTTGAGAAATGAACGACCACTCAGGAGCAATACTAAAAAATGGGAGAAATATGTTTGATGACGGATAAGGAAGAAAAAGAAATTGAAATTGTTGTTGATGTTGCGTCATTAAATTGAGGTATACTCAATTTGGAGGATACAAGTGGGCATAGTTTGCATTTATGATAAAAAATGGAAGAGTAAAATTATGTAAATTTTGCAAATTGTTGGTACTTGAATGTGAGGATGATGAAGTATTATTTAATGAATCTATTGTATAATAAAACACAATGAAATATTTGTAAATACTGAGAAAGCGAACGATTAAAAGTAAAAAAAAATATTTTTGAATAAAGAATGAGTATTGAAAGTTGTTTGTGAATGAATGATTTTTTGGAATTGAGTAGGTCTGGTATTTATACAGTGTATATAAATATTAAAAAAAATGAAATGGCCATAGAACAACTATATAGCCGTTGCGCATGCCAAAGAAAAAGAAACGACTATTAGTCGTTGCGCACCAAAAAAATGGCTATATAGCTGCCGTACACCCAAAAAAATGAAAACAACTATATAGTATAGCTGTTGTTTACAAAAAAAAAGCCATTATGGTACTGTGGTGCATTAAATATGTAAGCACATTAATTTTTTTAAATAACGCATCGAGTGCTCGGTGCAATCAAATAGTGTCAAATGCCCAGTATCAAACATTTGACACCATTGGCACTTATTAAGCACCACATCGGCGGTCAATGAGCACCCATTGCAGTTACCCTTCATTCCAAAAGTTAAGGTAATTTCTGGTTTCCTTTTGTAAAAATTTAGACTGATTAATTTCCTTACTTGCTTTTGAAATTAAAGGGCCCCGTTACTTTATTGAATCGAGACGTTATCAATCACTTTGGCGTTGTAAAGTTGCAATCAAATGACTCTACTTTAGACAACGACACTAATATAAAGAGCACCCCTAAATTTGTGAAATATCAATATTCACAAATACCAAATAAAAATTCAAATATGACTAGCTAAATTAGTGTAAACTTTGATCAAGAGTGTTGAGACATGTTAAATAAGGATCTGTTTTTCGCTCCCACCTCATGTGTATGCCTCTACTGCAACGATAGTCCTATTCTCGCAAAAAAGTTAGTAGCTGATCAGCTA
>JAJIYU010015933.1:0-12412 GCA_030144865.1 Tinospora cordifolia | reverse complement strand
GTTTATATAGGGCCCTCCTCCAAATAGTGTTCTCTAACTTTTCAATGTGGGATTATTCCTTCCCACACATGCCCACTCTAACATCTCAACACATGGGGTGTTTCATGAGTGTTTTTCCTTTACTCATTTCTTCTATGTATATGACCATCATACTAAACAAAATATTATTTTCATAAATGCATCAAATTAATATTTTATACGCATACTTTTCTATATTAATATTATACCTTAATGATTAACACATTACTTTCTTATTTAGATAGAGAAAATATACCCAACATTCTATATGTCTAATATTATTCAATATATATATATATATATATTACTTCTATGTTAACCAATTAATCACATATCAATGATAAATACATATATGTGCTAATAAAATGTGTTTTAAATTCAAATTTTGGTTATTACGTCACTAACATTTTTGGTATTACAATTATCACGTCACTAAAAATTTAGGTATTACAGTGAAGATCTTAGAGCATGCATAAACTGACTCACAAGCTGAATGACATAAGATCGATCAAGCCGAGTAACAGTAAGGTAGATAAGACTACCAACTAATTATCTATACAACGTTGCATTTGGTAGAGGCGTACTATAATTGGGTAGTAACTTGACATTTGTCTCTAAGGGACTGCCAACAATTTTACTGTCAGTTAATACAGCACGAGATAAGAAATCAGTGGCATACTTAGCTTGAGAAAGATAATATCCATCAAAGTTTGATGTAACTTCAAGGCCTAAGAAGTAGCTTAGTGTGCCCAAATCTTTCATTTCAAAGGTTTGTCCAAGAAATGTTTGCAAGGCATGAATTCCTGAAACATCATCTCCAATAATGACCATGTCATCAACATAAAGTAAAAGAATAATAAGGCAAGCCTTTAAGCGTCGTAGAAATAAAGCAGAGTCATAAGAGCTAGGTGTGAATCTTTGTTGAGAGAGTGCAGAGCTAAACTTAGCAAACCAAGCTCTAGGAGATTGTTTGAGACCATATACGGCTTTACGAAGACGACAAACTTTGTCTAGCGGGTGGTCAAGACCTTGAAGAGGTTGTAAGTATACTTCATCGAGCAGATCTCCATTAAGAAAAATATTTTTAACATCCATTTGGAGCATCTTTCACTTGCGATCAACAGAGAACGCAAGTAAAGAGCGAAAAGTCGTAAGACAAGCAACTGGAGCAAACGTTTCCTCATAGTTAATACCATATTCCTGTGTGAAACCTCTAGCAACCAGTCGTGCTTTATAGCGTTCTATGGATCCATCAACACTAGTTTTAATCTTAAACACCCATTTACTCCCTACTATAGTCTTACCTTGAGGCAAGTCAGTTAGATCCCAGGTATGAGTGGTTTCCATAGCCTTGAGTTCTTTAGTCATAGCTTGTTGCCATAACGAGTCAGATTTAGCCTCACGATAGGTGGTTGGCTCGTGCAAAGTGGCAAGGGCAAAAAAACAATGATAGTCTTGAAGGTGGGATGGAAGAATTCTTACTCGACTAGAGCGTCGTAGTTCAGGTGTAGGAAGAGACTCCGGTGATGTGTTGATTGGATCAATCGACATTGCAGGCAGATTAGTTCTGTTGGATAAGTTGGAGGTTGATGAGCTTAATCAATGAACAAGAAGGGGGAATGGGGTGATGGAGATGATGTGGAAAGAGACATAAATGGTCGATGTTCCCAAAATTGCCTATGGCAAGATATGCGTAGTCTTTGTGCAATGGGATCATAACAACGTAGCCCTTATGTTTAATGCCATAACTGAGAAAACAACAGAGTCGGGAATGAGGTTTTAACTTGGAATGTTCATGTGGGGGTAGTAAGACAAAGCATGCACAATCAAATGTTTTCAACACTAAATAGTCAGGTGTTTTTCCATATAAGATTGCATATGGAGTTTGACTAGCTATAGTGGAAGATGGAATACGATTAATAGTGTAAATGGCAGTGAGTGTAGCCTTTCCCCAAAAATGTTCGGATAATTGAGCGAAAAGGAGAAGCAATCGAACAATATCCAAAATGTGTCGATGTTTTCGTTCAGCACGACCATTTTGCTGAGAGGTATATGGATATGATCGATGGTATAAAGCCCACTACTCTTTAGAGTTTCAAGAAAGGCAGTAGATATGTATTCTGAGGCGTTATCACCACGAAAAATTTTGATCTCTTTCCCAAATTGAGTGTGAATCATTTTTTGAAAGGAACGAAAAACATCAAGTAATTCTGAACGATCTTTTAAAAGATATAACCACGTATATCTAGAGAAATCATTAATAAAGATCACAAAGAATCGAGATCCACCTTTCGTAGGTATGGGAGCAGGACCCCAGATATTAGAATGGACGAGATCAAAAGGGGCTGATGAAATAGATTCACTTTTATTGAAAGGTAAGGCGCTTTGTTTGCTCAGTTGACAATGAATGCATTTAAATTTGTCAAAATTGACTTGGCCTAAACAACCAGTAGAAGCTAAAGTTTTAATTCAAGACAAAGATGTATGGCCTAGGCGTGAATGCCATAAACTACAGGTAGAAACTGATGCAACAATAGAAGGAGCAAAGGAAGGTACATGTAAAGAGATAAACTAAAAAAGATGACCAACTTTACGTCCGGTCCCAATTAGCCACCTCGTCTTCTATCTTGCACGTCACATCCTTTATTAGAAAAGGCTAAAATACAACCATTTTCAACAAGTTGACCAATTGAAAGTAGATTAAGTGACAATTTTGGAACAACAAGTATGTTAGGAAGAGATAGATTAGGTGTGAAGATAGTACCAATGTGACTAATAGTCATACTTGACCCATCAGCAGTGTAGATAGCAAAAATAGGTGGATTATTGTTGCTATGTGAAACTAATGAAATATTCGAGGTCATGTGATTGCAACAAGCTGAGTCAATAAACCAAGGTGATGGATTACCTGATTTAACAGAAAGAGCAGTGGGTGTTTTGGATTGAACCTGGTACACGAGTGCCTCAAGATCAGCTGTAGTAAGAGACAAGGTGGGTGCTTCAGATGTGTTTGGTGCAGCAGAGACAGTAGAAGCAGAAGTGCGACTTGAAGTACTCATTTTAGTCGGATCATTTTTTGATCGTCGACATTCAGAACCACGGTGTTCAAAATAGCCACACTTATAACATTGTCCAGTAAATTTGTGCTTACCCTTCCCTGGTACTTTTGAAATGGCAACAGAAATCTATTGTTCAGGAACTAGGGGAGGAGTAGAGGTTACCAAGACCTGGTCAGAGGTCATGCTGATTTTAGCAGCATGACGTGTTTTTTCTGAGATTAATTCAGTAAGTGTAGTCTCAAGTGTTAGAAGAGGGGTACAATGAAGAAGCGAAGCGCGCGTATGTTCAAAATCATCTTGTATACCCATCATGAATTGAATGAATTGACGAAGATCCCAATATGACTGAAATGCTTTAGCAAAGGTAGGATGCGTGATATCTGGATCAGCTTGAGATAATTGATCCCATAAAGCACTCATATGTGAGTGGTAGTCTAAAATTGACTGACCTGGTGTTCGTCGTAAGTGTTGTAAACAAGATTCCAACTGATATTGAAGGGCTAAATCGCTCGAGCAATTATATCGGTTGGCCAAAAAATTCTACGCCAATTGAACATTACGAAATTTTGGCAGGAGAACCTGGATAGACGACACAGATGTGTTAATAAACCAGGATAAGATCTTACAGTGAGAACTAGCCCAAATCTCATGTCGCTCTTCAAATTCAGCATCAGTCTCATTGGTACTTTGTGTAGGTTCTTGCTTTTTCGCCTGTGACATAGCGCCACATACGACGCCGAGTGAGAAATATGGACATTTTTTGTGCCCAAATATTGTAATTAGTCCCATCTAAGGTGATTTTAATGGGATGAGTAAGATCATTGGGCGAGGTCATTTGTTAAAAATTGCTTTTATGATGACGGACAACAAATCAATAGACAGTTGCAGATCAGTACACGATAGAGAGAGAATTAAACTTGGGCGATGAAATCTCAGCAGCGTGTGTAAGGAACAAATCTAGACGCCCATCGCGCAGATCTGAATTGGAGGAAAATTAGTGAGCAGCCGAAATAAGAACAACAACAACTGTGCAGAGCAACAGAAAGATAACACTGTGACCGGTGGTAGCAAATAGATCGACAAGCAAAATAGCAGCAGCAAAGAGAAAAGTAGCAGTAGCGATAGAAGGGAAAAAACTGTAGAAATAACAGGCAGTAGCAATAGCTGCAAGCAGGGGGCAAACGACAAAAAACAATGGCTAGCCGCAAGCAGTAGAGGTAACAGCAACAAGGGACAATGACCAGCAGAGGTAGCAGCAGGTACACGGCCAGTAGCAAGAAGCAACGGTTAGCAACAAGGGACGGTGGCGGCAGTGAGCAGGATGGCCAGCAATGATCACGGTGGCTAGCAGCAACAACAACAATAAACAATAGTAGCAAAAGGATGGTGATGCAGAAGGATCACGGTAGCAGTAGAAGGACGATGATGCAGAAGGATCACAACAATGATCGTGAACACCCATAGCAGCACGGCGGGTAGCAGCATTAGAAGAGCAACGACTGTGAGAGTGCAAGCAGCGACGAAACGAATGGCGGTGGTGATTAAACGGTGAGGTGCGGTCAGCCACTAGCAAGGGTGAACAGGGCAACGTTGCAACAGCGACGATGTAGCAGCAACAAGCAAAAGTGAAGCAACCGATACAAGTTGAGCAGTAGCAGTAGGCAATGGTGTAGGGGCACACAACAACACACCAAAAAAAATCATAGTGGCAATGGTAGCGGCACAATAGCAGTAGGTAATGGTAATGGCAGAAAGACAATAGTAGCAGCAACAACCAAGAGTTTGCTACCGTGTGATCGACCGGAAGAACTAAGCAATGGTGGTGCAGAAAACACAGCAACCGTGGACAGAGAACTGTGGCGAAGCAACAGAAAACATAAGACGATCAGCAACCAGTGGATGGCTGGACGGAAAAATGTTGAACAGTAGATATTGACATAGTGACAACAACAACAATAGTAGCAACATGGTGAAACGATGTGCAGAACGATGAAAAACAGTGCGACAATGGTGATAGTTGAACTGGAATATAGAAATTTCAGTCTAATCGGTGTACAAGGACCATGCTGATCATTGTTCGATCAGAGCAATAGTGAATACTCGCCGAAGTAGATTAAACACCGAAAAAAAATTAAACCCGCTCTAATACCATGATATGAATTGAATTCATTGAATTCTGAATGATTGAATTATATGTTATAGAGGCTATTTATAGTTGTACAATAGAGTAAAAAAGGAAAAAAAAATAAAAGATACAGGAGTATCTTACAGATACAGTATAATATCTATAATTAAATATAATAATATCTATAATTAAATATAATAATATCTATAATAATATCTTATAGATATAGTATAATATCTATAAGATATTATATAGTAACATAAGGTAGCAAAAGCAATTAAAAAAAACAATGATAATATCTAAAATGAGATGGTGTGGATCTTATTCTTTGGGAGCAACAAACATTAGGAATGAAAGGAGACTCAATAGGCGTGAATGTAATTGTTGAATTAGTTGACAATGAGGCAAGTAAGAGATTTTGTTTGAAGATCTTTCAAACTTGCTTTACTTATACTAGAGTTAAAAAAGATACAAACGTGGATTGTAACATAGTATCAAAGATGTTTTGAGGATAATAGTGAGATAGAAGTAAATATTATACTCCCAAAATTGTATATGTCAAGAAATATAGAGATGTTCAACAATAGGGTTATCATGATGATAACCCTAATGCTTAATACCACGTCCAAAGAAAGCAACATAGACGTGATTGAAAATATAATTTAGTGTACTCATGAGGAGGAAATAAGGCAAAACATGCATAATCAAACATTTTCATGATTGTATAATCAAGTGTGTCCCCCCATATACATAGTTTTTTGTTACCTGATGTACATTGTAGCAAGTGCAACCTCACCCCAAAAAGACTTAAGTAAATTGACAGAGAATAAGAGATCCAAGATTTTCTAGAATGTGCCTCTGCTTTCACTCGATGGGATTGTTTTGTCGAGAAGTATATATATGAAAGTATAAAATGCATATATGTATACCATTAACACATGTTGCTACATAATTTTCTTCATAACTTTCTATTTCTAAAATAATTTATTTTTGGATACCTTCAAGTTGTACCGAAATTTTCATATAATTTTTTTAATTTATATCATTTTATTCACTTTGTTTTATACTTTGGAATATGCACAATTTATACCTAAAAATGTTATAAAATTTTTAAAATCAAATCATTTTATTTAATTTTATTTAACAAATTTCGCACAAATCTTTAGGGTATTATACAATACTATCAAAGTAATCATAAAAGATGCAGAAACAACTAAAATAAATAATTATAGTAAATTTTTTAAAGTTAAACAAAAGTCAACTATATATATATATATATATATAGCATCCTAAATGTAACAGTAGCGTAAATATCTAAGTCAAAATATCTACAATATTTTCCTCACATCCTATATATTATACTAACTCTTAAAACGGTAAACTACATAAAGAAAACCTACATAAATAAAAAAGGAGTACTCTACGCAATGACTACCTTTTTTCCTTTATCTGCAAAAAAAGAACCTGAAGTGTTAGAGTAGTGAGCCAGTTTTGTCCACAATGGCTCAATGAGTAATGTAACCTAATCTATAACTTAGAATAAAAATTCTATAAAACAATGTCAGGTATGCATGAACAATATTAATAATGCGAATAAATTGAACAGTTAATGAATGCTAAATTCACAATGCAGTCATGCACCTTCCATTTTAAAAACAATTTTAATGCTGGAAACACATACCAAAGCTCTCAATAGCCTACAAGGCAATAATAAATTTACTCAACCAGGTGTACTCGATGGTTAGGCATAATCTCATATCATATCATAGGGATCCGCTAGCTCATACCCAGTGTATGGCAACCTCAAATCTTTCATAGGGAAGCCCAATTGATAGACCTGCACAGAACGTATCTCCAGGTAGATGGTCACTCATACTCAATGCTCTACCATGTCCAATACCCAAACTCGCACTCGAACCTTAAGATTCGGTGCACATTTTCTTATTTAAAAACTCATTTAAAGATTTTAAATGCATTTCAATATGTAATACATTTTATTTATGAACAAAATAACAAATTAAGTGATAAATTAGAAAATACTATTTACAAGGATGCTCAACTCTCGGTGTTTCTCTAGTGACCGATCACATCCCACTGACATTTGATCCTACGTGATCAACGTGGTTTCTTAATATCTATATCAAACTTGACTCAAATCTAACTTTATAGTCCTTGGTCAATCAAAGAATTGACTCAGTCAATTGTGGTCTAGTTATGTATTTGGTGAATTTTGGTCAGTTCAATCATTTCATGCCAATAAGCTCTTAATATTGACCCAAAATACTAAAAATCTGTATTGTTGACATATATCCCACTTTTGGTACACAATAACCAGCCAGTTTCATAAATTTGATGATTCAATATAGTATATAAGAAAATTTAATTCTTTCCTATGTTATATATTTTTCCCAGTAAGTATTCCATAATGTTTTATGACATTATATAAAAATTTTTATATTTATTTATTAATTCTCAAATCGCATAAGTACGAATTTAATATATCAATTGACATCCAAAAATCTTAGTTTTAATGTTATTAAGTTCAAAATTTTATTTTGAACATTTCAATACCCACCAACCAAAATTCTAGTGTTAATAAGTATACCCCCTATGTGTCGACTTCTAATTACTATATAAATTCTTAAGGTCCATAAGGGTACAAATAATTTACATATCTATGTTCTACATTTTAATCTGAACACAATGTATATATATAGATATATATTCTAGTTTTGGATTGCACAATAAACTAATACCTTTATTGAAAACTACACTACAAAAATTATAATTCACAATTTCTATAATAATTCTAAATTAAAAAAAAATAAAAATAAATTACTTAAAGTGTCAGATCCTCGAGAACGACAACTTCTCTTTTAACTCTTTTCTTCTTTCTTTTGTCTTCTCTTTTTCTCCTTTTTCTTGGTCTTTTTTGTGTTTTTCTCTTTCCTTTTTTGTTATTTTTTTATTTTTTTTGTCGTTTCTCTTTTCTTTCTCTCCCTTTTCTCTCCCTTTTCTCTCCCTGTTCTCTCTTCCTTTTTGGTTTCCCATTATTTCTTTCTCGCATGGTTGTGAGTAAGTGAGGAGGTGGAAAATGAAGGGCGATGAGAAGCCTTATATGTAACTTGCTTTATGGTAGGTCCCACTAACCATTAAATGGCAAGATAGCCTTGCTTTTGCTCTTCCTTATCTACCTAAGTATGTGGCATGGCTTATCCCACCTTTTCGTTTTTTTTTTTTGTTTACTTTTTAAATCCAAAATGTGGCTTTGTCCTCAAATCAACCAATAAAAATCCAATGAAAATCTTATAAGAACATAATAAAAATCTAATAGAATTTACCAATAAACATTTAATTTATTATTATTATTTTTTTAACACACTCACATCATAAAAATTCTTTACCATCATATATATATATATATATATATATATATATATAGTTATTTACATTTTCTCATTATCTAACAAATAACCCTTTATCTCATCATGTTAATAATAACCGAGTTTAAATGAGATAATTTCATTTCATGTTTCATTATTAAATAATTTCATTTCATTCATTTTTTTCTAACTACTCGCCATCATATTTATTTATTATTTTATTTAATACAACTTATTATTTAATATCATTGCTATAAAAATTATATATTTTCATAAAATCTTGTATTTTTTTATTTATAATTCATCTATTGATACATGAAAATATATGTCGAACCTATCGACTAAATGTCTAAAAATACGGATTGTTATAGAAAACTCTCACAAGCTACTCATACGCATCTATAATACCTAAGGAAAAAATAAAGAAAAAATAAATAAAAAATAAACTAATTTTTATAAATAAATAAATGATGGATAATGCTTATTGATCCATAAGTCAAGGTTGAAAAATTATAAGTGAAATAAAATTCAAAGCCTGAAATTAAGAACCTTAAAAACAAAATTAAAAATACAAGGGATAAGAATGATCGCACAACTTAGTTGGTTAAAACAATGTGATAATAACAAAGAGATCTCAATTTTGAGTCTTGATAAATTATTTTTTGTTAAAAAACAAATAAAATAATATTTGCTTAAAATTAATTACAAATGATCAACCAAATGATCAAATAAAAATTAAAAAGAGATTGATTAACAAAAATCTTGAATAAGGAACATAAATTAATATGGTGTGTATTAAACTTTTTAATAAATAATATATATTATACTAGACCAGGACAAGTGATATATTTTTAATAGTGGTCTCATAGAATTAAATTACCTTGAGGACCATGAGATCATTGATTAAAATTAGGCATCAAAAAAATTAAAATTCAAAATTGAAAATTGAATTTTGAATTTCAAATTCAATAATATATCATATTTGAAATATTCTTGATAATTAGTAATATGAAAATATTCTCATTTAATTACACAATTAAGGGACGACCCACAGGAGACAATTAAGAGGAGATATGTGATTTGAAAAGCTTCCATAGTGGAAAAATGAAATAGGAAACCCTAAATAGCAAGATCCCATGAAAATCTCTTGGGAAGAGTTAATTTTGGAAAGAATATTCACAACCTACCCATCCCCTTGTGTGCTTAAATACAATCTCCTTTGTCTTCTCCCATAGCTCTATTATTTTCTTCTCCAAGAAATTCCAAAAGAGGAGAGTAAATTAGGGTTTAACACAAAATCTCAAACACTCTCAAATCACAAACCCTAGCCACCATTCTCCTTCCCATACCTACACTCTAAAGCTGCCCCCCATTATCTTCTTTTGTACACTCAAAATCCTTCATTTTATTGCTCTCCTAACCAAATTTCACAACCCTAGGACGTCTAAAAAGAAAAAGCACAAGAAGACATAAGAAGAAGACCCTCAAGGTGAGTAAAGGTGAGATTTTCATACCTCTTTCTCCTCTCTTCTTCTCTTCACCAAACCACCATCCTAATTCACTCAAATCTCTATATTTTGGCCATCATTAGAATACTTTTTTAACATCTTTTAAATCTTTGAAAATGTTTTAAAGATCAACCAAAACCCCTCAAACTTCCACACTTGAACTGTGAATTTTGGCCTAAAGGGATGCCACTCATTTGACGTCCCTATAATTGTCCAAAATCTATTCTTTTCTTATTAGAAAACTCTTCAATCCACCCTTAATAGCCATTGAAAACTATGTTAAAACCCTTGTCAAAAGCCATGCAAAAACACACCGAAACTACACCAAAAAACCATTAAAAAATCCTATTCTTGTACTGTAACTCCCTGCCTCCTGGTGCCCCATCCTAGAGGTCAAAGTTACTATATTGCCATCAAATCAATAATAATATTCATGACAACATTACATGCGAAACATATTCATCCAATATCAAGGTCACTCGGGAGAAGGGACGTCACTTTCTCTTTCTTTCGTTTTATCAGTGTCTCGACTCCATGAGACTTCTTGATTACAACAACCAACGTAGATTCTAAATTCTCATAAAACATTTTGAAACCGGTGTGTAAAATAAACCATATAAAATATCAAAATTTAAAAGATGCTTCAATATGAAAATCCAAGGTGGCCCATCCTGGAGGTCAAAATTACCATATTGCCATCAAATCAATAATAATAGGCATGACACGATTACATGCGAAACATATTCATCCAACATCGAGGCCACTCAAGAGAAGGGATGTCACTTTCTCTTTATCTGTATCTCAACTCCATGAGACTTCTTGGTCACAACAACTCACATAGATTCTGAATTCTCATAAAACATTTCGAAACCTCTATATAAAATACCAAAATTTAAAAGATGATTCAATATGAAAATCCAAGGTATAGAATGGCTTTTAAATTCAATCAAATAAACAACTTTAAAACTAACAAGAGACTAGCTAGGGCCAACATGTCTGACTAAAATAAAACTATGAAACTAGAAAAATAAACTCTGAGTAAAAACAACTAAGGTAACTCTCATTTGCCACACAGCCTCTGATCACTGATTTCCTAAAAGGTTAAAAAGGAAAGGGTTAGTTCAAAGAGCCCAGTGGATCATCCCAAATATTTGAATTATTATTTCAATCACACAAAGCGCACATGCCAAACACTTTCATAGATTTGGTGATTCAAACAATAGATTATTTAACCTTGGACGTTAAGGCTAAAATGACTCCTCCTCAGTGTTCCACATCTAGGGAGTAAGGTTAATCTAGACAGTCAAACCTATCTCATAGGGTTCAATTTAAACTCCCAGTTCCAACTCATAAATTAATCAAATAAATAACTGGCAAGTTGGGTCCAAGTTGGAACACTCACGATGATACCCCTTGGTACATCATCGCGTCGGTACGTAGTTGAGATTTTTATTGATTTTTTTTAATGACAAATCATGCTAACAACATATTAAATAAGAAACATAATTCAGGCAAATTACTTGTAAACATTATCCACAAGGTAATCACTATTCCATCTCTATCATCGGCATGTTAATAGATAGGTCATATAATCATGTCATCACACATATCACAAAAATCATACAATACATACATTCATCATATAATCCTAATTATCAAGTGGACATGTATATTCTATCCAAAGCATACTCCTAAGCTGACAAATGCACATGCATACTTTATTTAAATCAAGATAATTAAGATTAGAAATCACTTTCACCTTGATGCTCAATTCCTTCTTGTCCTTGTACAGTTATCTGAATCTTCTTGGATCTTTAACCTTAAAGATTTAAAATCAATTCGATACTCTTAGTAATTAAGGCATTTCTAATACTTTTAAACCATATTCTAATGACGTTCTATTCAATGACATATAGTGTGCAAGGATAACATAGTAGATGAGTCAAAGTACAGACCTGCTTCTGTGTACTGCGGTAGAAGGAAGGAGTACCGTAGTAACCATAACAAATAGATAAGAAACGAGAAGAGAAGGAAGATGCAGTATTGTGGCAATGAGAAGAATTACTACGATAACCAAAATGAATCAAAGAAGGAAAATTGCAGTACCGCGGTAGACTACTACGTAACCAGTGTTGATTGAAGAAGAAAGCTACAGGACTGCAGTAACCAAAATGAAAATTTCAGAAAACAAAGGAAGAAATGATGGCATTACTGTTGCTTACTTTATGTGCACACTTTTAAATAGATAAAGAGATGCAAAAATGCATTCTTTAGATGATGAATGAATAATATGCAACATAAATAAACCCTAGACATAAA
>JAJIYU010015932.1:0-12416 GCA_030144865.1 Tinospora cordifolia | reverse complement strand
ACGACAACAGGACAGCAGCAACTCATGCTCTGTTTTTCGACACCGAACCAGCCCGTAGCAGCTTGAGCCATCATCCTCCGTTCCAGCCTTCTTCAACTAACAGCAGCAGTACCTGCTATTCTTCATTCCCTGTTCGGTGGCTAATGTGCAATAGCAGCAAATGAAGCTGTTCTGTTCTGCTCTTCATCTTCTTCTTCTTTTCCGTCTGGCCACCAGCAACTAAAGTAGCCGTTCTTTCTCTTCTCTGTTTCTTCCTTCTCCTATTTATATTTTCGGTTACCGACCAGAATTCTCTGGTGTATTCCATTTCGAATCTTCTTCGACACGCCACGAGCCACCGCCCCAGGTTTTTCCAGCGTTTTCTTCCTGTTCCGGTGCCTTCTTCCGAAATCTTCATATTTTGGTCGAATTTTTTTTTTTTTTTCTAATCTTCTTCATTTTATATAAGGTATGTATACTTATATATATATATATATTATTCTCTTAAATTTTAAATCAAAAATTATTATTTGTTTTATTTTTATTATATATATTTTTTCTAGATTTATTTCATATTAATACCTATTATCTCATTTATTTGATTAACTAATTTAAATTTTTTTTTCGAGTCATAATAAACATTAATTCTTTTAATTATTATACCTATCTATAAAATACAATTTATGGTTTTTATCATGCTATTATTAGTATTATTATTTTTCATCAAACAATAGGTTTCATTTTCGCATCACTCGCCTTCGCGCGAGCGCGATCGAGCGATTAACTTAATTACTATTGTTCGCTCACGACGTGGCACAATCGCAATGTTCCGTGGTGTTACATTGGGAGAACTCTGTGTGAAAGAGATAGTAAAACTTCATGGTGTGCCTAAGACAATAGTATTTGACAGAGATTCTTGATTCACAGCACAATTCTGATAGAGTCTACAAAAGGAGTCGGGTACCAGACTCACCATGAGCACCACTTTCTATCCTCAAACTGATGATCAGTCTGAGAGAGTAATTCAAACATTAGAGGAAATGTTGAGGTCTTTCGTCCTCAACTTCAAAGGAAACTAGAGTAAGTAACTACACTGGGCAGAGTTCTCTTATAACAACAATTATCAATCAAGTATAAAGATGTCTTCGTATGAAGCTCTCTATGGGAGGCCTTGTAGATCACTAACTTGTTGGGCTAAACATGATGATCACATGCTCACTAGGCCAGATCTAGTGGAGGAGATGAATAGTCAAGTAAAATAGATAAAGAAGAGATTGGTCATAGCATAGAGTACAGAGTTATGCTAATAAGAGGAGAAAACCATTAGAGCTCTAAGTAGGCGATAAGGAGTTTCTAAGAATTGGCCCTTAGAAAGGAATCAAAAGGTTTGGATATAAAGGGAATTTATCACCTAAATTCATCGGTTTGTTCAAGATACTCAGAGGAATTGGAGAATGCACTTATGAGTTAGACCTACCAAGTCGAATGTTCTCATTACACAATGTATTCCATGTGTCAATATTAAGGGAGTAAGAACCCAACCCCTCTCACATAATCCATTGGGAGGAAGTGAACATCCAAGACGATGCCACTTATGAAGAAGCAGCAGTTAGGATCCTCGACTGCAAGGTGCAAAGCCTGAGAATGAAGGACATTCCCTTGGTCAAAGTTTTCTAGAAACATCATAGAGTAGAAGAGGCTACTTTGAAGCTAGGAAGTGAGATGATGACTGAGTACTCAAAACTTTTTGCTAGAAACACATGACTGAACAATGCTTGAATGGAATGGAAATTTTGAAGATAAAATTCCTTTTAAGAGGGATGGGTTGTAATGCCTTGAAAATTTGTATGAAATTTGATTAAATGAAATATTAATCCTTGAGAATTTTATGAAATTTTTGGGATACAAGATTGTATACATTCCAATTTATAAGTAGCCAAAAATGAGAAATGAGATTAATTGAGAAAATTTTTGTGTAAAAATTAATATATATATATATATATATATATATATATATATATATAGGTAGCCCAAAATGAGAAATAGAAACAAATGAAAAATAGAAGCTACAAAAAAATGTATTGTGTTGGGCTATTGCGGTAGCGAAATTGCTACTGCAGTAACATAGTGGCTCTGCATAAATAAAAAAAATGGGAAGCACATGTGACTACCGTGGTAACCCCTTTCCCTTGTAACACCCCAACCCCCGCATCTTTAAACATTGGACATGTCCACCATTCTCTTGATAGTGGACTAAACCAAATGGCGAGTCGGGCCAGTGTTACATTTACAAGTACACAACATGCATCACTTTCTATTTCAATTATTTCACGCCTTGATTGTATTTAACTGTATATAACTTAAATTTAAAAAATTTAATAAGGCAATAATACAAGAAATAACTAAAATTTATAAACTCAATTAATTAAATAATATTGAGTACATAATTTGAACTTAAAGAAAATTATTATAGCGAAAGATTCAAAACTTGGGCAACATGCCCTTACATAGAAATTAAAAAAATTTTAAATAAAAAGAACCTAACTAATATTCATGGTCTTCATGTAAATCAATTACCTGAAAAATAGAAGGAAGGGTGAGCATATAGCCCAGTGGATCTTTCTAAACATCTAAATCATTATTTCAATTCAAACAAACCAATCATATCAAAAACTTTTGTACATTAGGCGATTCAAACAATTTCTTGTTTATGGTTGACATTCAGACCGAAAGAGTTTAATATCTGTGTTTTACATCGTAGGGAGAAAGAATGAAAAACGGAAACTCAAACCCCAATATCTATGAAGTGAGATCACTATTGGAAACTCAGTTCAAAATCATCAATGGTAAACCAGCAAGCCGGGTCGGGGGGTAGAACACACACGATAACAATATGTAGTCCATCATTGCATCGATATGTGGATTGAATCATTATTTAATCTTTTCTTAGTGATAAAACACACAATATTGGATTAAACTATCGATGCAACATATACAAAACATAAATCATTAAATATTTATTCATGGCACAATTCATGTATAACATGCATCAATATTCTAATCATGCATAACATGAATATTCATGGCACATCAAATAAATAAAACATGCATGTTAAAATGTATACCAATCAATCATCTTCAAAACATCATTACACATGCAAGACTTCTTCAAATTAAAATAAAGAAATAGAAGTTAGAAGTCACTTCCACCTTACATATGTCTCTTCTGTATGCTTCTGAAATCTGGCAGAGTTCTGTTACTTCAAAGCTTTCAAATACTCAAGAACTCTCAAGACATTCAACAACACTCAAGAACAGTTCAAGATTACTCAAGAACTGAGGGAATTGCCAAAAAGAAGGTTGGAGAGAGTCAAGAGGGACTAGTATGCTCTTGATTTGGGATGAACACAATGTGAGCATTAGGAGTCCTTTATATAGAGTTCAAAATAGTGTAGAATGGTAAGTTTTTAGAGTTTTTCTCCTAAGAAACTTGCTAATTATTCAAATTTTTGTGCCACCCAAGTATAGAAAATAGCAAGTGTGTTTGAGAAATTTAGAAACATAATTTTTGGATTTTTTTGGATATTTTTGGATTATTTTTCATTATTTTCGGTTATTAAATCTCGGTTTAAACAGAGCTTAATCATGGGCCGTTGATGATCCTCGATCGCGTTACTCAGATCACGATCCAAATTAACGAACTCGTCGTGGGTCGTTGGATCATCTTCGAACGCATCAACGCATCTGATCTGATCTAGGCCATTGGATTTCCTCGAATGTAGCACGATCATCAAAGCGGCTAAGATTTTCACCGTCGGATGAGCCTCGAGCGTAGCACCGTTCGCGATCGACTGAAAACGAATCAAATCTGAGCCATTCGATCGTCCTCGAGCGCAGCATCGTTCGCGATTAACAAAATGGCTTCGATCTTTATGGTTGGATGGACCTCGAGTGCTGCATCAGATGATCATCAGATTGCAAATACGAATCTTAACCGTTGGATTGTCATCGATTGCAGTGTTCGGATATCTGATTGCGATCAATGAAGCGATTCCAAACTGTTAGATTAGGCAGATCGTTTCTAGGTCGTTGGATTACGCTGATCCGGTGCTCCTGAGCATTGTTTTGGGCTTCGATTTCATTCTTTGGATCGGACAAATTGGTTTTGGACCGTTGGATGCAGTTTCTAATTACCAAAATTGCTTTTTAAGGTTGCTATTATCTGAAAATTGCTAATTATACACTTTCTAATTGATGTAAACATTTATTTTTACACAAATCCTTCCATTTTATTGATTTTCTAATATTCTTCCCTTTCTAATTTTTTTAATATTATATTTATTAAATATATTTCTATTTCTTTAATATTTTTAATGCCAATAATTAAATAATCTACATTTTTTATTTCCATATATTTTTATTTATTTCATATTTTATTTTCAGATACTCATTTATGTAATTATAAATTTATACTTATATGATGTTTTATTTATTTTAAATAAATACATGCATACTACATTTTTTTATTTAATTATGTAAATTTTTTTATATACATATTTCTATAATATATAGTATTAACATTTATTATGCTAACACACACATTATTCATACACATATTAACCTATATCTATACGTGTATATACTTTATTTCTTTTCTTTTTTTTTTATTTCTTAAGCAACTCTCTAAATTTCATAATTAATTCTACTAAATTGAAATTTTTATTTAATTATCAAATTAAGGTCTTATTTGCCTATTTTATATTATATCTCCAATATATATTATTTTTAATTTGCCAACCCAGAATTTGTGCCCAAAGATATCTTAAAATCTTTGAAATTATTTTCACTTGACTTATTTCATTTAATTTTATTAAACTTATTTATCTTTTATTATTTGACAAAATTTTTGGGTTATTACATCCCTTTCCACAATAGTGCGATAAAAGGTCTAAAAAAAGTTTTGTAAGCATAAGAACCCTGGAAACCATACTTTCTAAATTCTTGTGCGCAAGATTGAAGAAATAGAAGGTTTCTTGTGTTGGGAACACCTCAAACTTGCAAATTCTCACCTACTTAAACTCTATATAAATCCTGTAATACCCCAGATTTTTGTCAAATAATTTAAAATAAATAAATTTAATGAAATTAAATAAAATAAGTTAAGTGAATTAATTTCGAAGATTTTAAGAAATTTTTGGGTGCAAATTATGGGTTGGCAAATAAAAAATAATATGTTATGAAGATATAATAAAATAAGAATTTTAGTGCAAAAATCATACATATTTCGATATAGAAAAGTTACCCAAAATTACAAAAAAATAATATGAAATATCTAAAATATTGAGGTATAGAAATATATAAGAGAAATAAAAATAAGAAACCTTATTAAAAAAAAACTTATTATATACTAACTTCAAGAAAATTGGTTAATTCACATAGTCACACAAGAAATGAAAAGTTGACCAAAAAACAGCAATAGCTATAAAATAAAATAGACAAATAAAGCCTTAATTTGATATTTAACTAAAAATGTCAAATAAGTATAATTAATTATAAAAAATGACATTTAAGTAGGTCTTTGAAAAAAATAAAAATAAGTAAAAAAAATTTAAGGAATTACTTTCATTTATAAAAAAAATTATTTAACACAAAATCTGGGCATAATTTTATTGTGTAGCCTAATTGAAAAAAATAAATAAAAATAATAGTGTAAAAATATAAGATGAAAATAAGAAATCTTTTTTCAAGGTTTATTATATAAGATTTATTAAATTTATTAGAGAAAGATTAGTAAGATTATTTAGTACATTAAATAATCAATAAATTTATTTAATAAATTAAACGATATTATTGAATGCAAGAAAATTAGTAAGTTTATTTAATACATCAAATAATAAGTAAGTATAATTTATATATTAAAATATTTTATGTGAAAACTTAGGCGTAATTTATTGTGTAGCTTAATTGAAAAAAAAAATATATATATATATATTAAAGAAAATAGAAATGAAAAATTTATTAGTCAAATTAATTAATAAAACCTGATTATCAAGTTATATATTTATGGGTTACAAAAGTAAAAGTGAGAAATATTATTAATCAGTTGTTTAAATAAATTATCTAATTAGCTAGTTGATATGGATTTAATAAATCACAAAAAAAAAAATGGAAACAAAATATATAGAATTTACAATTTAATTGTACAACTGAAATAAAACAGAAATATAAATTGGAGATTGAAAAATTTTCAGAAAATTCGGATAATATAAATAATAAAATAATTTAGATACTAAAAATAAAAAAAATCTCAAAATAAAAATATAGAAGTGCCAGCAAGTTTAAATTATAGATATAAGTAAAAAAAAATTAGCAATATATGGATTGCAAAAATTAAATATGTGTAGAGATATGGTTTATATTAGTAAAATATAGTGAACAAAAAAAAAAGAAACAAAACAAAACAAAATATGGGCACACCGCCCGAAATATATATTGATTGCTTTAAAAAATAATAAAATAAAAAAGTGTGGCACACCAAACGAAAAGAAAAGAAAAATAAGATAAAAATAAAATGAAATAAAAATTTGGTGCCAAACCACTCAAAAAGAAAACCAAAATAAAATAAATCAAGAGAAAATTGATCTTGATCTTGATCAAGCCAAAATAATAATAATAATAATAATAATAATAATAATAATAATAATAATAATAATAATAATAATAAACTTTAAATACTTGATCTTGCTAATTTATATGTAAGAGAAAATTAAAAAGTTGCCTTTGGACTTGCTACCCAAAGTTACTAAATTTCACTCCCCTAAACACTATATAAAGGACTGTAGTGCTCTCATTCTTTTCATCCCAAATCAAGAGCATACTAGTTCATCTTGACTCTCTCTGACCTTCTTCTTGGCAATCCCTTCAGTTCTTGAGTGATATTGAACTGTTCTTGAGTGTTCTTGAGAGTTCTTGAGTGTTTGGAAGCTTTAAAGTAACGAAACTCTGTCAGATTTCAGAAGTGTGCAGAAGAGACTTATTTAAGGTGGAAGTGATTTTTCTAACGCCCCTTTTTCTTATTCGAATTACTAGCATGTTTATTGTTTGGTTTTTAAAATTAAAATAATTTTAGTTCTAGTACTTTACAACATATTTCAATTTTACATTCGATTCTTGTTCGAATTTATGCATTCATAGTGATCATGCCATGTTTAGTATCATGTTTAAGTTTTATTTTAAAGAATGATGTATGATTATGAATGTTCCAAGATTCGATTTCCATAATGCTTATATTCTGAATTTTTTTTAATCTTAGCTTCATATTTTGATTTTTAATTGATGATTCAAGAATTAACAAAAGATGATGGTGAAAATAACCACGTACCATCATAGTAAACATGTGGGTTACTATGGATGTTCTTTTTATATGATTAGTTCATATGGTTTTAAGACCAAAGTACTTGGTTGGTGGGTAAGTTCCCTTGAAGTCCAAGAGTCCAATGAAATTGGCTAAGAAAAGCTATATTTCACTCTAAGGAGGTACTTTGTTAAGAACATCAAGGGCTTCAAAACCCTTTTGGTCTAAAATCTCAACTTTAAACAAATGGATGTTTGAAATGCCTAATATATGCAAGTATTTGAAATATGAATGTGTTATTGATTTGAATTTGAAAAATGGTTGTTTGAAAAAGATCCACTAAGCTTTGTGTTCATCCCTTCCTCTTTTTTTTTCAGGAAATTAAATTATGAAGACCATGAAAATTTGAATAGTTTCTAGTTTAGCAAGTTTCTAATTTTCTTTGTGTTTCTTTTTAATGTAAGGGCATGTTGCCCAATTTTGAATAAGTTTTTCACTGAAATTTAATTTTTATTTTAGAAGTTATGAATTTTTTTTGTTCAACAACGTAATAGTTTGAAGGTTATGTTATTTCCTTTTTATGAATAAAGGAGTTGAATTTTTCTTTATCTTTAATTGCCTTGATTTCATTAAGTGGAAATTTGCATTCTTGAATTTACTCTAAGGTATGAGATATTAAAAAATAGAAAGTCAAGTGTGTGTCACTTGTAAAGTAACATGACCCAACTTGCCAAATGGTTAAGTCCACTGTCAAATAATGGTGGTTATGTCCAACACTTAAAGAATGTGGGGGTTGGGGTGTTACAAATCCTACCTGAGCTCCCATTCTCTTCACCCCAGCAAGAACTAAACAATTTCCTCCTTGCTCTCTTTGCCTCCCTCTTGGCATTCTTCTTTTCCTTTAGCTATTCTAAACAACAATTGGAGTAGTAGTAATTAAGTGTTGCACAAATTTCTGTGCTAACAGTTGGGGAGATTTGAAGGAGATTCAACCGAAGGTTCAAGAAGGGTTGCATATATGTGATGTTTTGAATATGCATCATTAATTATTATACATGTCATGCAGATATGTATGCTTAGGCTTACACAAATAAACATGTATGCTATGTGATGATATGATCCCTACTATATTCTTACCATGCTCACATGTGTAATTTCTATTCAAGTTCAGTTTATTTACATGAATGTTATGTTTTTATACTTAATTAAGGATTAATTGAGATTCTAACCACGTACCGACGTGAGGAAAGATTATTTCATGTGTGTTGCAACCATGTCAGACCTTTAACTTAGAATTGGGTGTCAAGATTGACCTAGAGTGAACTAGGTTTTTAGGAGTAATCCCACTTTACAAAGAAGGGTTTGAGTTTTAAGAATGATCTCTTTCCCTACATCTATAATATACAGGTTTCGGTTTCAATTACAACTGAAAATAATGAACTACTTGAATCACATAATATTTGAAAGTGTTTGACATGTTTATCTTATTTGTTGAAATAATGATTTAAATATTTGGAATGATCCACTAGGCTTCTAGCTCATCCCTTCTTTCTAACCTTTCAGGAAATTGATATATCAAGACATTATGGAAGACATTATGGAAGACTCTTGAATTTTGGAAATGATTAGTCATATGAAATTATTTTATTTAAAAGTTTCTAAATGTTTAGTTTTTTGAATTATTGCATGAGTTACTAATTATTCAGAAAGTCTCAAGGATTCGGTAAGAGAAAAAGGAAAGAAGATAGCGTAACACGTGCCCGCTTCTCGGGCTGACCAAAAATAGAATGACAAATTTTGTCGGATGACGTGGGCGCGAGGCACGAGAGTTAGGGTGTTAAAATGTAGGCCATCATTGTTTGAGTTTTAGCCTACATGCCAGTCCCAGTATTAAAAATTCTTTGCAATCAATTTTGAGCTTTTAAGCCCATTTTCTTGTAATGAACCTAAAACAATGTATAAACACTTCACCCTTTTATGTATATGTCAATTGAACTTATTTGTGTGCACTTATGGTTATAATAATGCCTATTTGGATGGTGTAAAGAATGAAGGGATGTAGTCATTGAGATACATATGTTTTCTGCTTTGTTTTACACAAAAAAGATATATGTTTATGTAAAGTATTTCAGTATTATTGATGAATGTTGAGCTTCCTACTTTTATAAATATATATGGGCATAAATTAAAATGCATGTGAAATCATAAGTTTGGGAGAACCATGAAAACAAGGTTGGGAGTTTAAGCACATAAAAACAAGGGAGTATACGAAGTGGATCAAGCATGTAAAGAGAAATTCAAACACAGCAGGTTCTTATTATTGCCATAAGTGTACATATTTGAGTCAGAAGGAAAATCCTATCACACGTATACCCAAAAGCAAGCCCCATTACAACCTAAAATAAATACAACTGATCCTAATTATAGTTTGACTTGAGTAGAGGATAGATAGAAGAGGGCATTGAGGGGTTTTGTATACTTAAGTATTAGGAGAAGATTTTTATTGGTGGGATAATAACTTCAAATTACTTACATGGTCTAAGAGGAATGAGGTACTGACAGACAATGAAGTTGAGGAAGAATGAAAGATGGACTAAATTTCTAGACAATCAGAATGGTCTTAGGTAATTGTTAATGAATCACAGACTATAAGAATGGAAAATGGAGGTCACAATGATGATTGAAAGCAAATTTAACTTTAAATGGTATGGTGGATAAATTTTAGAAGTTGAGTCATTTTTTAGGGACGAACAATAGTTTAAGTTTAGAGGTATTTTTTTAGTGCATCGTGTATATAACAACCCGGGCCCACTATGAAGATATTGTCCCCATCTTAACACCACTGATTGGGTACAAGGTTTTGTCCTTAGTGAGACTCGAACCTGAGCCTCCCAAAACACATCGACACAATAAGACACCCCCAAATGCATATTCAGCCCTAGACATCACTTTGGAGTTAGACTGATGTGGGATATTACAATCCACCCCAATTGGGAGTAGTCTTGTCCCCAAGACTCACACCTCTGTAACACACCGAACAACTTTGATACCATTTTTAGCAACCTACGCCTACCCTGATAATAATGTCCCCACCTTAGCCACCACTGACTGGATGCAAGATAATCATTACCACGATAACCTGAGAGCAAGTTTCAAACGAAGACTAACTACCATGGTAGCTATTGTGGTAGTGTGAGGATTTCCCAATTTTGTAAATCTTTCATATTTTTTATTATTCAGACCACTGAGGTCTATTACTGTGGTAGTATGATTAAATTACACTTTTAGGTTTTTCTTAATTCGTGTTTTAGGAGCGTTTACATGAGAACTACAAATAGATAAGTGTATTAGGGTTCATGATTATTTAGATATTGGCTTTTGACAGTAGTAGAGCAACAAAGAGTGCAAAGATGGAGAAGAAGGTGAAGATAGAGATCAAACTTGTTGTATGATCTTTATTTTATTTCATTCTTTGTTTTGTACTCTCCATAGTATGTCCAGCTAGAGTTTTAATTTCTAGGATGTAATTTTGATTTAGGAATCCTTGATTCAATATTTTGATTTATCTATTCTAAGGTTTTGTTTTATATAGTGTGTTCTTAATGTTGTGCTATTTACTTGCCATTGATAGATTGATTCTAGATTGTTAAATTATCTTAAGAGAGAAGTTTGGTGGTTGGATTATCAAAGTCTATACCTAGAAAGATCAATTGAACTAGGAGGTCATTGATTTTATAGGAGGTTGCACATAAAATTTAGTTTCACTGCATTAGTTTGTCAACTATGTGCCTTGGAAGATGGTATTAAGGAACTTGGCTAATAGGTATTAAAACGGCTTGGGATAGGGTTTTAGTGAATGGTTCAATAACCTACAAGAACTACGAATTAGATTAATTGAAATATGAATTACGGGGGATTACATGAGATTTTACTATCCTAGATACGTAATTAATACTATTTTTATAATTCAGTATTCAAATGCTTTTTAATTTGATTTTAGTTTATAACATTCAGACTTAATTTGCAGTCATATTAAAATTCATATTAATAGTAGATTGGGATTTGGTATTTTTGGCAATCAACTATTCCTTGTGGATGATACACGATATTCAATTATATATTATTATTGCAATCCTGTACACTTGTAGTGTTCCCAACAATTTTCAAAAGATTATTTTACTTTAGTTATTTTATATAATTTTCTTTATCAAATTTTCGTACAAATTTCAGGATATTACAGCCTACCCTCCCTAAAAAAAATTTCATCCTTGATATTTGTATTCACTTGTTCAAATGTTGTCGCTTTCTAGTTCCCATGTTGAAGAGGTCTTGGTATTGGTATTTACGTTTCATTTCACTTTATGGTATTGGTATTATGGTGAAGTGGTCTTGGTATTTACTTTTCATTTCGCTTTCTAGTTCCCATATTGCCTCTTTCATTCCTTGATGATTCTAGACAACCTTAACTAAGGGATATCCTTCGTTCTTAGGTTTTGTACCTTACAATCAAGGATTTTGACCTCTACTTCTTTGCATGTGGCATCATATTATATGTTGATCTCCTCTCAATGGATTACATGAGACAGATTTGGTTTATATTTTCTCAACATTAACACATAGAACACATTGTGCACTAAGGACATTTTGTTTGGTAAGTTTAATCCATAGGTGCATTCTCCAATCCTTCAAAATATCTCAAATGAACCAATGAATCTAGTTGATAGCTTTCCTTTATGCCCAAACTGCTTGATCCCTTTTTGAGGGCTAATCCTCAAAAATACTTTATCACCCGTCTAAAACTCTAGAGGTATTCTCATCTTATCTGCATAACTATAACACCCCAACCCCCACGTTCTTTGAGTTTAGACATAACCACCATTGTTTTGACGGTGGACTTAACCAATTGGCGGGTCAGGCCGATGTTACTTTACAAGCGACACACACTTGACTTTCTATTTTTCAATATCACATACCTTAGAATAAATTCAATAGTGCAATTTCACATTTAATAAAATCAAGGCATTTAAAGGTAAAGAAAAATTCAACTTCTTTATTAATAAAAGAAAGTACATAACTTTCTAAT
>JAJIYU010015931.1:0-12412 GCA_030144865.1 Tinospora cordifolia | reverse complement strand
CAACTCGTATTTTGACATTGAGTCAACGAGTTCGACATATATTTTGATGTATCAATTAATGAATTATAAATAAAAAATATATGATTTTATGAAAATTGTATAAATTATGATTTTACGGGAATTGTATAAATTAATGCGCGTGATTTTTTGGTAATGGTATTGAATAATGTGTATATTAATTAAAAGAATGATAAAATAATAATAATACAATTGCATAAATTAATGAGTTGGTTAGGAAAAAATGATGAATGAAATGCATTTAACAACAAATAAATATTTGCATACGTACATGCATTCATACATATATATATATATAAATTTAATTAATGCAATGGGATCCATCACTTTGTTGGCTATACAAAGGGGTGCTCCACTCATTCATTCTCACCACTCTCCATCCAAGAAAGAGGAGAAAAGAGAGAAAGAAAAACAGAAAGAGAAAGAGAAAAGAAAGATAAAGAAAAAGACGGAATGAAAAGAAGAAAATGGAAGTCATGGTCATCGAGGATTCGATACTTTAGATAATTTATTTTTACTGTTTTTCAATTCAGAATTGTTATAGAAATTGTGATTTATAATTTTTCTAGTATAATTTTCAATAGAAGGTATTCGTTTATTGTGCAACCCAAAATTAGAATGCATTTTCTTTACGAATGAAACTACACAATATATATATATATATATATATATATCATTGTGTGTAGATTTACGAGTAGAATACAAATATGTACTTTATTTGTACTCATTTAGGCCTTAAAAATTTTTATGGTAGTTGAAAGTTGACACATAAAGGGTATACTCATTAACATTAGAATTTCAATTGGTGGGTACTGAAATGACCAGAATGAAACTCTAAACTTAATGACACTGAAATTAGGATTTTTCGAGATCAATTGATATATTAAATTTTCATTTATGCAATTTGAGGATTAATTAATAAATATAAAAAAAATGTATATAGGGTAAAGTAATGTTAAATAATAGAAAAAATGTTATATAATATTATATAACATTAAGAAATACTTATTGAAAAAAATGTGTAACATAGAAAATAATTAAAAATTTTCTATATACTGTATTAAGTTGCCAAATTTATTAAAATGCTAGTTAATATATACCAAAGGTGGGGTACATGTAGGCAATACACGTTTTTGGTATTTTGGGTCAATATTAAGGGCTTATTGACAGAAATTAACCTTGTTGACTACATTTACCTTATCGATCATACAGGACAGTGAGTATTAGGCCTGATTAAAATTGATTGTACTAACCAATGTTGACCAAATACATAACTAGAGTACAATTGACTGAGTTAATCTTTTGATTGACCAAAAATCATAAAGTTAGATTTGAGCTAAGTTTCATATAAATATTAAGAAATCACATTGGTCACGCAAGATCAAACATCAACGGAACGTGACCAGTCATTAGAGAATCACCAAGAGCTAAGCATCCTTGTGAGTAGTGTTTTTTAATTTATTACTTAATTTGTTATTCTACTCATAAATGAAATGTATTACATATTGAAACACATTTGCAATCTTTAAATGAGTTTTTAAATGAAAACGTGCACCGAGTCTTGAGGTCTAGGTGCGGGTTAGGGTATTCAATGTAGTAGAGCATTGGGGACGAGTGTCTGTTGTACCTGGAGGTATAGTCTAGGCAGGTCTATCAATTGAGTTCCCCTATGTAAGATCTAAAGTCGTCATACATGAGGTATGACCTGGCGGATCCTTATGATATGATATGAGATTACGTCTAACCATCGAGTACACTCACTCGAGTGGATTTATTATTGCCTTATAGGCTATTTAGAGCTTCGACATGTGTTTTTAGCTTTAAAACTATTTTTAAAATGGAAGGTGCAAGACTACATCGTGAATTTAACATTTATTACTATTGTATTCATTTACATTATTATTATTATTATTATTGTGCATGCACACATGACATTATTTTCTAAAATTCTTGATCTAAGTTATAGATTATGCTACGTTATTCACTAAGCCATTGTAGAAAAAATTGGCTCACTAGTCTAATATTTCAGGTTCTTCTTTTGCAAATAAGGGGAAAAAGGTGGTCATTGCGTAAAGCGTACCCCATTTATTTTAGTAGGTTTCTTACTATAGTTTATTATTTTGAGAATCAGTATGATGTATAGGAAGTGAAAAAATATTGTAGATATTTTAACTTAAACATTTTCACTATAGCTACATTTAGGAGACTGTATATATAGTTGATTTTTGTTTATTTTTTTAAAAAAATTACAAAAATTATTTGTTAATTCTAGTTGCTTTGGCATGTCTTATGATTATTCTGATAGTGTTGTGTACGATACTATGAAGAGGCTTAACAGTGTTCAAACGAGCTATAGTTGGGAGAAGGTTTGTTAGAACATTGTATTGGTCGGTTCATCCTTCTCCCTAGGAAAGGGTGTTTGACACCCACTCACTCACTCCCATCATCAGTCAAATCTGCCACTTCTTCACCCACATGGTATCAAGCTATGAAAGCAGAATATGATGCCCTCATGCATGACGACACATGGTCCTCAAACCCCCCCTTCCCAAAATGAAAAGCTAACAAAAAATAAATGACTTTTCAAAATCAAGAAAAACTCAAATGGATCAATCAATCAATTTAAGCTTTTCTTGTTGCAAAACGATACTCTCAAATTTTGGGTATTAACTTCTATGAAATTTTTAATCTTATAGTTAAAGCCTCCACCATTTGCATCATGCTAACCCTTGTCGTCACCTATAATTGGTGTATTCGCCAATTGGATATCGATAATGCTAATCTCCATGGTGAACTCTCTGAAGATGTATTTATGCCTCAACTTGAAGAGTTTGTCGATCGATCTTAATCCTAGTTGTGTGTAAATTACACCGTGCAATTTATGGACTTTGTCAGTCCTCAAGAGCCTGTTTTGATCACCTTCAAAAACCACTACTCTCCTGGTCTTTCTAACACTCACGGGCAGACCCTTCCCTTTTCATTCTCAAACGCAATGGTGAGTTTGTGTACATCCTCATATATGTGGACGACATCTTTCTTACTGGTAACTCTCTAGCCATAGTTGACCATATCATCAAGAAACTGGCACATACTTTTGCACTTAAGGACCTAGGCAAGCTTAACTATTTTCTTGGCATAAATGTACATAGAGATGCCATTGGCATATATCTCAATCAGGCTACATACATTGATACACTACTTGACAAGGCCGGCATGTCAAATGCCAAACCAGTCTCTATGCCTTCTGCAGTCAGCAAACATCTTCAGCCTAATGACAATGAACCATTCTCCAATGCCACATTGTACAGGAGCATGTTTTGGGTCTTCAATACCTGGTTTACACTCCCCCGAATATTGCCCACATAGTAAAAAAATTAAGCTAATTTCAGCAGCATCCAAGTGAACCCAAATCTGTTTCTCACAGGTTGCCGATTGGGCCTCTTCTCTCGAAGGTCGCAAATCTATTGCTAGCTACTGTGTTTATCCGGTAGCACCTTGGTTTCCTGGCAATCCAAGAAACAACATGTTGTAGCTCAATCTAGCACACGGTCTGAATATCAAGTTCTTGCATTGGCTGCCACTGAGATCACTTGGCTTAACTCTCTACTTTCAGAAATTCATTTCTCCATTTCAGCCACCCTTGTGCTTTGATGTGACAATATGAGCGTCAGTGCTCTTGTTGCCAACCCAATTTTCCATGCTCACACAAAACATATTGAGCTTGATGTTCATTTCATCTGTGACAAAGTACTTCGAGGATAACTCATTGTTTGTCACGTTCCATCTTCAGATCAGAATGTAGATATTTCAACAAAGTCGCTATCACAGACTCAATTCACTTATCTACGGAGCAAATTCCGAGTCGTTGCCACACCCTCTCGTTTGAAGGGGGATGTCAAAGAAAATCTGTATGCAATAGCTGCCAGCAACAACAACGCTCCTCAAATCACTCACCAAAAATCGCTACAAATTATTCAAAAAATACTCCTTGCAGCTCGTACGCCTGCAACCTGCTGATATGTTTTATGCATTCTATTGTAACAAATTCCATAGATGAGCAACACCTGTAATTCTCATCCAATGGCTATTGTATCCTCTTCATCTATAAATTCAAACAGTCTCCACTGTAACAACAAAGAGAACTTCATTCCCTCATTTTCAGCCTTCCTCTGTTTTACATTTCATAGTATAGTATGTGGCTTGGAGATGGATTTGGAAATTAGTTTGTTTTCCCAAGATTAAGTTCTTCCTTTGGTTAATCCACCACGAATGCTTACATATAGAAGAAGCTCAGTACCATCGCAGCATGGCTCTGGTATTGAATATTATTCAAATGTGAAAACCATCACATAGTTAGATTATTCATGTTGTATCACCAAGAATCAAAATAAAAGCGAAATCCACGAAATATCTGAAAATCACGAATTTCATGGTTGGTCTTCCAAATCAACACGCAATTCTTTGGTCTCTCTTTGATGATAAGATGTCAAATAGAATAAACTTCTCACACGTGATTTGGGGACCATAACCACATATATATAGGCTAACCAAATGATAACCCTAATTATTAATTTCTATATTTTGGCCCATCATAAAAATATAAAAATAATAATTCTGGTCTCTACACTTAAATATCCATACTTAAATAAATGCATTTCGGCCCACAATAATTAAACTTTATTTGATCACATTAAGTGGGATAAACTTTATATAATAATATTTAAATACAAAATTATATTCACATATAAGCCCACATGTTCAATTAATACCCAATAATCTCCCACTTGGGCTAGATATGTTCCATCATAATTGTGCATAAAAATAACTTATGAGTATTCAAAATTTTCTATCATTACTGAATGCACTTCAAAACAATCTGATCCATCAATTATATCAACATAGGATCAAAGCGACATTCGTTACATTTAACGTTACTAAATATAATACCTTCAATTTCAGTGTTGTAATGCCCGAAATTTGAGTTATAATTTAAAATATATATATATATATATATATTTAAAAAATTTACTGTTCAAATATACGGTTACTGTTCACGGTCACTATTTTGTCGGCAGACAAAATAACTTTCGGTGGTTACTATAGCTACAGTAATAAGCACTATTGCCACAGTAACAAACACTATTGCCACAGTAACAAGCTATTTATAACTGTGTGATGTTGTCTTTTTCTGCCAAAAAAATCTATATAAACCCCCCCTCATTCTGAAAATTCATTCCAGCAAGAAAGAAAGAATTTTCTTGCTTACTCTCTTCTCTTCTCTTGTTCTTTAGTTGTTTCAGACAACAAATATAGTAGTAGGAAGGGAAAAACCCCAGTTTTTGCATAGCAGTAGGGAAGATCTACTGTTGAATGCCTCTTTTGAAGCAATTGGAGGGTGTTTCTGATAAAAGCAGGTATAATCACTCTTCTCTAGTCTTTATTTAAGTTGGGAGATGTTGTTGTTCATTTCAGTACACATACGTAGTTTACTGTTCATATATACAGTATTGTTCATACGGTACTATTCACTGTTACTATTTGGCACTGTTCATATATACGGTACTGTTCATGAACATCGATTAAATCACATTTTTGAAACGTAGATCCTGAAGACTGTTGATCAAAGCCTCAAAACAAGTTGAGATAATATTGCAAGGATTCAGAGAAATAATACTGAGGTGGAAGTGATTACTCTACTCTCTAGTATTATTTGAATTTTAATGCTGAATATGTGATGTTTGTATTGTTTGAATATTTAGAATTATGCATGGTTATTGATTTAATGATGTATACAAGATTTTTCTTTATTTTTAATTTATTTATGATCGAGAGAGTATGCTCTGTAGTTGCGTCTTGTACGATCTTCTACATCAGAAATCGACAGTCATTGTTTTTATTTTATGAAAGATTGATTTATGATGTCATACTGATGTAATGTTTAATTATTGATGAAATATATATTTTATTATGCTCTGTTCACAAAAAGAAGATTAAATAAAGATTTTAACCACGTACCGGCGCGGGGACGAATGTCTTCATGTGTGTTCCATGTAGAATTAGAACTGGTTGTCATGATTGACACCTGAATGAACTGGGTTTCAGAAATGATCCTAGAGAAGGGTTTGAGTTTCAGAATTGATCTCTCTCCCAAGATCTGGAACACAGAGGTTAATCCCTTTCGGTTTAATTGACAACTGTTGATAAATAAATGTTTGAAACGCCTAATGGATTATAAGTGTTTGCGTGTTTGCGTGTTTGGTTTAAATAATGATATGGATGTACTGTGTATGATCCACTGGGCTCTTGAACTCACCCAATCATTTTTTTCAGGTAATTATTAAAGACGTCGCCTCAGCAGATCAATGTAAATTAATGACAGTGTATAGGATAGTAGAAAATGAAGTGTATTGTAGGGCATGTGACCCACTATATTTGATTATGTCAGATATTGATAGTATTTGTATTATCAAAAGATGTTTATGAAGCCCACAAAATTATTCATAACTCTGATAATGAAGAAATGTTTTTATTCATTTTGAAATACTGAGATTATTGTATTTATATTTCATCCCTTGGATATGAACTGATGAAACTATCAGATGTGAAAAATGATGAAAACAAAAAGTAATATCCCCAGTTCTCAGATAGAAAGCAGGACTGATTGCACTCTGAAGAAATGACGTCTCAAGCTACGAGACAACCACGTCACCTATGACGTATGTGATAGAGATCGGGAGTTGGGGGTGTTACATTAAACCTATCAATGGTCACATATATTGACATAACTAAATGATATGGATCAAGCATGGATGTGTAGCATGGAAATTTCATGCAACGTGATCAATATAACATGCATATTTCCAACTGGTCCAAACTTATACCTTGATGAGATTAATCATTTTAAGCAAGTTTAGAGACAAAAAATAACCAAATATTTTATAAATGAAAGTAACCAAAGTATCCATAAATCATAACCAAAAATTAACTATAACACAAATCCATATTTATAGTATAGCTAAGCACAAACTCCCACTGAAACTATATATTCTCAAAAAATATAACTCCCATATGAGCGGTGTGCTCATGAAAGACCTTCGGTGTTAATCCTTTAGTAAGCGGATTCGCAATCATAGAGTTTGTCCCGATGTGTTCTATAGATAGTTGTCTACTCTGAACTTTTTCTTTAACAACTAGGAACTTGATTTCAATATACTTTGATTTTGTTGAGCTCCTGTTGTTATTGGAATACATAACTACTGACTTATTGTCACAAAATAACTTAAGCGATCTTTCTATGTTATCCATAATACGCAGCCCAGTGACAAAATTCTGTAGCCAAATCCCATAGTTTGATGCCTCATAAATTGCTATAAATTCTACTGCCATAGTGGAAGAGGTTGTGAGTGTTTGCTTAGCACTCTTCCAAGAAATAGTCCCTCTAGCAAGCATATAGATATAGCCTGAGGTGGATTTCCAACAGTCTTGGCATCCAGCGAAATCAGAATCAGAATAACCGATGATCTCCAATTGATTCGATTTCCTATATGTGAGCATGTGTCCTTTTGTTCTTTGTAAATACCGCATAACCCATTTGGCTGCTATCCAATGATCCATTCTCGGGTTACTTAAATATCTCCTTAGCATCCCAACAATGTACGCAATATCCGGATGCGTACAAACTTGAGCATATATTAGACTTCCTACAGCTGATGCATAAGGAGTCTTTTGCATATGTTTAGTCTTATAGTCATTTTTGGGGCATTGACTTAAACTGAATTTTTCACCCTTAGACACGGGGATATCACCTGGTTTGCACTCTTGCATGCCAAATCTCTTTAGAACCCTTTCAATATAGTTCTTTTGTGACAATCCCAAAACACCCCGGAGCGATTATGGTATATCTGGATCCCTAATACAAAAGAGGCATCACCAAGATCTTTCATCTCAAAATTTTGCGATAAAAATATCTTGGTTTCGTGCAATAAGCCCATATCATTACTGGTAAGCAATATGTGATCGACATATAAAATCAGAAAGTTGTACTTACTACCACTAAACTTATGGTATATACATTCATCCACCGTGTTACTCTCGAAACCGAATGAGACAATAACTCTGTGAAATTTGAAATACCATTGACGAGATGCTTGCTTGAGTCCATAGATGGATTTCTTTAATTTACAAACCATTTGTTTTGCATCTTTTGTCACAAAGTTTTTAGGTTGCACCATATAAATTGTTTCTTCAATGTCACCATTGAGAAACACAGTATTAACATCCATCTGATGTAACTCAAGATTAAAGTGTGCCACCAGAGCCATTATGATTCTAAAAGAGTCTTTCGAAGATACTAGAGAGAAAGTCTCTTTATAGTCGATGCCTTCCTTTTGTGTAAAGCCCTTAGCGACAAGACGTGTTTTGTACCTTTCTACATTGCCTTTTGAATCCCTTTTGGTTTTAAATATCCATTTGCAGCCAATGGGTTTCGCACCTTTGGGTAATGAGACTAAGTCCCATACATCGTTCTCTCTCATGGACTTGATTTCTTCATTCATGGCATCGATGCACTTATGAGAATTAGAACTTTTCATAGCTTGACGGAAGTTGATTGGATCATCTTCCACTATTCCAATGTCAACCTCATGTTCTTGGAGAAATACAAAGTAATCATCTGGAATTGCATTTCTCTTTTCTCTAGTGGATCTTCTTAATGGCATTGATTCTTGAAATTGTGGAGTTTGTTCTCCTAAATTGTCTTCTGGAATTTGAATGGAAGGTTTAATAACATTGTCTTAATCTGAAGTTGCTTCTTGAACAATGACAAAATAGAAGTATGATCCTAATTATTGTCAATAGCAATTGGAGGAATAGTAATATATTCCTCTTCAAAGTCAACATCTTTTATATTTTCCCCCCATGCAAACTCAACAACCTCAAAGAATCGGGCATTACTCGTCTCAAAAATGGACTTTGCTGTAGGATCATAAAACTTGTAACCCTTGGATCTCTTAGAATATCCAATAAAGTAGCAACTAATAGTTCTTGAATCCAATTTCTTTTCATTTGGCCTGTTAGGCCTTGCCTCCGCTGGACATCCCCAAATGTGTAAGTGCTTCAAACTAGGCTTTTTGCCCGTCCAAAGTTCATAAGGGGTCTTATTAGTTGCTTTAGTTGGAATTCTGTTGAGTACATATGCTACAGTCTTTAGTGCATCTCCCCAGAGTGATTCAGGTAAGGTAGAATGAGAAATCATGCTCTTCACCATGTCCTTAAGTGTTTTGTTTCATCTTTCAACAACACCATTCATGCCAGGAGAACCTAGCATGGTACACTGGGGGACGATACCGCATTCCCCTAGGAATTTAGCAAATGGTCCAGGACGTTGTTCACTCAGCCTTATAACTTTTGAACACGTCTAAGGACTGTGACTTTTCATGAATGAGATAAAGGTAGCTATATCGTGAAAATTCATCTATGAACGTTATAAAATATTGTTGACCATTCCAAGAAGTTGTAGGGAACAGACCACACATATCTATATGTATAAGTTCTAAGACATCTGAAGTCTTATGGGCACCTAATCTCTTAACATTTGTTTGTTTTCCCTTTATGCAATGAACGCACACATCAAAATCTGTGAAGTCAAGGGAGTTGAGAATTCCATCAGACACAAGTCGCTCAATTTTTTGGAGATGTGTCATGATCTCTTGTGCCACAGTAAAGAAGAATTCTCATCAATTAATTTTCTTTTTAAACTATGCATACCCACAAGCAAGGATTCATTAAAAAAGGCAATTATGTGAAGCAAATATAAATTATCGTAACCTGATAAAGAACCAATACCAATCAGATTTGAATTTTGGAAAAGACTAAACTTTCCATTTCCAAATGAACAATGAAATTCAAATTTGTCCAATAAAGAAATAGAAATTAAATTCCGCCTAAAAGACGGTACAATGAAAGTTTCTTTCAAATCTAAATAAAAACCAGTTCTTAACAATAGTCTAAAAGTTCCAATTGCCTCTACTTCCACCGATTTGCCATCACCAACATAAATGTATCTTTCACCATCACTGGGTTTTCAACAATTCAGGCAGCCATGTATAGACACATTGATGTGAGTTGTTGCACCAGAATCCAACCACCATGTGTCTCCAGATACTGAAGTCAAATTAACCTCAGAATAAACAAAATTAAGAAGCATACCTTTCTTTACATGCCAAGCGTGATATTTGGTACAACTCTTCTTTACATGCCTTGCAGTTCCACAGAAGAAACAACTATTTTCCTTTTGTTGTTTCTTATGTGGTGTTGCATCCACAACATCCTTAGTTTTCTTTCTTTTGACATTCTTTTTGCCTTTTGCAGTAGTAGCTAAGTGAACACTTTCTGTCTTATCAAGCTTCAACCTTTCATCTTCCTGGACACAGTGTGAGATGAACTCATTAAGAGACCAAGAGTCCTTTTGAAATAATGTTCACTTTAAACTGATTAAACTAAGTCGAAAGAGATATCAAAACTAAGTGCAATAACAAGTCCTCGGATAATTTCAACTTGAGTGCCTTAAGCTTTGAAGCAGAGATATTTGAAGCAGAACCATTAACTGAATAGAGAACAAAAAATGAAACAAAACAAAATAACTCATTAACACCATATTATGCAAAAAAAAAAATGATTTCAAATAATGATAGGGCCCATCACAAGATACCTTGTACAACATCAATATTTAGTCTTTGGATAGAAATATTAACTTGTAAGTAGTACTCTTGGTGCAGTAATTAGACATTGACAATAAAACATATTGAACAATAAATCTTTCTTTGGATCGATTCATTATTCACATGGTACACCGAATAATCATCACATGTCTATTACCACAGGTGCATATATAATTCTGGCCAAATATTAACCATCCTTTAGGTTGGTCAAAATTCGCATGAATTATATATGCACAAAATTCTTTTAATATTCTAGGTTTGATTAATTTCTACAGGAGAGGTTGCTTTGGCAACATATTGCTTCAATTAACCAACTATCGAATATTATATGATTATACCAAATTTGAAATCAAATTCACCAATTTTGCATAATAAAAAAAACAAAATATTTAATTTCTAAAATTTTGAACAATTTTTTTTTCAAAGGTTTCCAACATGAAAAAGAAAAATAAATAGTTAAAATAAGTGTTTTTAAGACAAATAATACCTTTTTTTAATTAAAAAAATGAGCCTATGGTTGGTTTAATCCAATATAATGCTATTAATATGTGTGTGTATATAGAGGGTCATGGGCAAGATATGCGAGTATGTATTTAGGCCCAAATTTGTGCTGTTGGGCCACAAGTGGTAAGGCCCAGCAGTAACTAAAAATATGTTGATGTATATAGGGCTTTTTATGTAACTATACAATATTTAGGAATATATTACAAATATACCGTGTATTTTAATGTTATATATATATAATTAAAAATTAATTACAGAAATATCAGAAATTGAGGTGTTACCATTTTAAACCGAAAAAGCCCATGAAATCAGCAAAAAAACAAGAAATCAGCAACCAAAAAAGGAAAACTGCTTTTCTTTCACATTTAATGAAACATATTAGAAGAAATAGGTTTTTATTTGACCAAAAAATCAGTTTGCTTAGATGGAAACTAAGTACTGGATGAAATGTTTATAAAAATAGGAATATATGTCAAAACTATGTGAATATATTACATATATATTATATTATATTGATGAATATATGTAAAGATAGACATAATATATACAGATAAGTTAAATATATTTTATTATTTTTATTTAACTACTCTACTCTTAATTTTTTATTTTTTTAATATTCTTATCTTCTTTAAAAAAATAAAAAAATAGGGGTGGGATGTTAATTAAAATGTTTAGCCCCATTTTATGTATATTTTCTATATATATATATATATATATTTTTGTATATTTTGTATATTTTGTATATATTTTTAATATATTATCTGTATATTATATGTATATTTTGTGTATACATTCATTTATTTTTTTTATTATTATTCAACATCTCCGCAAAAAAATATTCTGTGTATATTTCTATATAATTTTTGGTATATCTTCATTTGCCATAAAAATGATAAGTTTGTATATATTTTCTGTATATTTCAGGTATATTTTATGTATATACATGATGTTGGATTTTGTGTATTTTATGTATATTTTGTTCATATAGGTGATATATTTACGGTATATTTCTTGTATATTTTAAGTATATTTACGATATATTTCGGTATATTTGATGTATATTTTGTATATATAGACAATATATTTATGGTATATTTCTTGTATATTTTAAGTATATAGTCTATTTTTTTGGTATATTATGATATATTTTGGTATATTTTGTTTATATTTTT